>JAHDVF020000595.1:0-300346 GCA_022606425.2 Lepidostoma basale | reverse complement strand
TTTCACTGGAGGGGTAGGCAGAGAGGATGGACCGCCGTACCGCTCTGTCCTCATATACCTCTCTAGATTCGTTTACATTTATACATCGTAACACGACGCTCGTCAAATTTTGCGACTTTTAATGTGTTAAATGTGTCACCAGAGTTTCCCAGTGAAAATCATCATTAACCATTATCCATCATTAACATATATTTTTTCACCATTCATTATTAATTTATTCTTTCCGAGTGTCCAAACCATCTTAATATTATTTTTATTATCTTGTTCGTACTCTTTCATTCAATAGTTTTATATTATTTTGTAATTTTTGGGTCATAAAATTAATTGCATGTTTTTTTGTACTGTCACTGTTTAAATATTATATTATAATATCCCGCAACCAGTGATTTTGAACTGTTCACAATGGCTTATTAGAGTTGCTTCCCGTAGGAAGACATATTTCACCCCACACGACATTCCTTCATACCACGTACGACCCTTATGTATAAATCATCCACTTTACCGCCCTCCTCAAACATTGTAATCACCCTGTGGTTAAGGTAACAAGTGTTTAAATATATAATATAAATAAGCCAGTCTATCTGAAAACTTAAAAATGGATACCGTAATTTATTTATTTATTTATTTATTTTGTTGTTGACGGAATTAATTCCAATACATTATTCATAATACAGATAAGTTACTTAAATCTAGGAACATTTTAAAACAGTAACAGTAAACAATTAGCCTAGGACAAGTTAAGAGGATGATCTGGAAGAGAGTAAAGAAGAAAGATTCATAGATATGTATACCAGAGATGAGCAACAAGAAAACGACTGCAATTAGCTAACGACATATTTGATTATATTGTGGAAGGATTACAAGGTACAAGTAGTCTCAGTGACAAACAAATAGTAAAATCTGAATCTGGTTTAGACAATTTAAGGGTTTGATGGAGGTCGATATTTTTTAAGTTTAGACAAAAAAGAATTTAGATTTAATCCAAAAAATCTAAGTCTTGACAACAGTTTACAAGTCTAGTCATTCTAGGTATAGGTGCATTATATCCGTAGTTTGTTTTATGGAGATTTTCGTGAAAAAGTTTAATTTGCCTTAGATTCCGGGTGGGTACATTGAATTTTATATTTTCGAGAAGACAGGGTGCATCAAAGTATGAGTTTATTATTTTAAACAAGGAGATTAAATCATTTTTATTTCTGCGATCAACTAATGGTGAAATATTTAGTAGCTTTTCCAAGTCAGAATAGGAGTAATCTTCTCTGTCAAGTCTGAGCATTCGACCAATTTTCCTTAGAAAACGATGTTGTACAGACTCAATATTAGAAATGTGAATTTCATAGTATGGGGACCAGACTACTGAAGCATATTCCAAGTGTGGGCGAACTAGGGCGCAATAGAGTGATTTGAGGGTGGAAATGTTTTTGAAGTCGGATGAGATTCTATTGATAAAGCCCAGAAGTTTATATGATTTGTTGACAGATAGCTCAATATGTGTGGTAAAAGATAATTTAGAGTCGAGTGTGATTCCTAGGTCACGTATGGTAGTTTCATTTGATAACTGTATATTGTCAATGTTATAAGGGTAATCTTTTGGATTATGTTTTCGAAAAAATCGCATAACTTTACATTTATCAGTATTCAATTTTAGGTCTTTTCGTACACACCATTCACTAAATGATATTAAGTCAGCTTGAAGAAGAAGACAATCTTCTGAAGTATTTATGACTTTGAGAATTTTGTTGTCATCAGCAAATAACCAGAACGATGAGTTATTAATTGACATGTGTATATCATTAATAAATAGTAAGGGAGCAAGGTGGGCTCCTTGTGGTACACCCGAAGTCACGTCTATAGGATTTGATAGATAATTATTGATTCGTACTATTTGTTTCCTATTATTGAGGTAAGATTTAATAAGTGAGAGAAATGGGTCACTTATACCCAGCGCATATAATTATAATCAGCAGATTACTAATTATAATCAGCCTCATGGGACACGTCCTCATGGAATACCTCCTAAAAGATGGAAGGACAGCTGTGAGTCTACCTAACAGGAGGAGAAACACTCTGGAGAACAGACCACGTTGGTCTACAACAAGGAGGAAGAAGAAGAAGAAGAAATATTTGATTTTACAACAAAATAACCAACGACTCATTTTAAAGATATTGCGTATGACAATAAACTATAAAAAATGTTAATCAAATGATTTTACTGAAATCTCTTGACGGAAGTTCATTTTAAACAATAATTAAATAAAACGATGTTTTTTAACTACTTCCACTTTTGTCTTTATTTAGGCAGCGATCGGTTTCGCCAGGCTCGCTGGAATCAACAGACTGGTGACACTATTGTAAACTTAGTCCTTTATACATACAGATCAGGGGTGGTAAACATGATTCTATACAAAAATAATCTTCAAATATTTATATAAAATTTTCTGAATTTAAATATTGGTATTACAGGTATTTTTGGAGGTTCATATTTAATACAATATGAACCTCCAAGAATACCTGTAATACCAATATTTAAATTCAGAAAATTTTATATAAATATTTGAAGATTATTTTTGTATAGAATCATGTTTACCACCCCTGATCTGTATGTATATAAAGGACTAAGTTTACAATAGTGTCACTAGTCTGTCGATGCCAGCGAGCCTGGCGAAACCGGTCGCTGTCTAAATAAAGACAAAAGTGGAGGTAGTTAAAAAACATCTTTTTATTTAATTATTATATAAAAAAATGTTATTATATTATTGCAATCTTCACATCTGTCACAATTCATGATGTTTACCACTTGAATGTTGTTACTTCGGTGACTCGTGAAGGCACGATGTATTATTAATAAGACCGTAAAGTTTTGCGTTTCCTTGTGACTTGCCCCATGACCCCGACTATATTTTCATTACCTCCCCCCGCCCTTGCCTCCCCAGCATGTCTGCTGAAACTGTGAACACCGCAATTTGAAGCGACGACTTTGCTACCCTTAGAAACTACGTTCTCGTATATATTATAGGAGTATGCTATTTTGTTGCGTACTCCCCTTTCTGCACTTCGACGATGATAAAAGCTTATAAATATGTGCTTGGTTGTGGGTGGTTTGCGAGTGTGGTAAATAAAAGTTCACAGAAAAAATAAAATAGAAGTTAATTGTATCTCAATAGAGACGAAAATGTATTTTTTTAGAAACAGAATATGGTAGTCGAGGCGTTTACAGGACTTATGACCTGTCATTGGTTGGGTTAAGCGATCACTTTATATTAACAACATTCCCCATTCCGTCCTTCTTACGACCACCGCGTCTGACAATTTTTTGGAACTTGTATATATGCTATTATGTTAAATAACTTCACATTTTTAGGTCAATCTACACTAGCGCCATCTATTAAGATTATTTGTAATTATAATTTACATCTTCGTCTCTATTGAGACATAATTGATCCTTAAAAAAATTATTAACCCGCAATGGGTAAAAATATAGTATTTGTCTACAAGTATTCGTATACATTCAAAAAACAAAATATATAGAAGTTCATTGTCAATAAAGAAAATTAAATTAAATTAAAAAATCTTTTCAAATGAACATTTTGTTAAAATCCACCAATATTTGTGTATTTGACGCTTTTCTAGTCGAGATCTGCCATCTAGAAGATGGTAGTGAGCTGCCGAAACCGGTCGAAGCCACAAACGTTAGTGAATTTTTAATAAATAAGGCATACATTGTAACAAGATTTTAACACAAAAATATTATATATGCACAGTTACAATGTTAACACAATTAAAAGAGCAAAAAGAAGAGTGAAGACGCGGTTGCAGACATCCGTGCGAGAGAACTTGTCCGTGGCAAAAGAAAGCACGCACGGAGACGTCCGTGCGCGAGGATGTGTCCGAGGCCAGTGTGTACATTAAGGCACAGACTTCTGCCTATATCGTAATACATATTATAGTTTCTCTTTGTTGCTGTGCAGGCGTAAATTTTCGATCGTTTAATCTCTCCAATACCGGTTGGTTGTCTAGGGGACAGAATGCTTGGCTCCGGATACAAGTGAGACTTGGGTTTGGACTAGACCAGATTCCTTCTTCATAATAATGAGTGTTTTTTGCTCATTTTGATGATTGTTAAAAAAAATTTAATACCGTTGAATCACAACCTTAATTTCACTTTTTTATATGTATATTTTTTGTGACACATTTAACAGGGGTTTCACGACAAAAATGAATTCCCGCCAAAGAAATTTCATATTTACGTATGATATAAATTACGCGTTTATTCTCATTTAACCCTTTAAGTGCCGGATAGCATTATAATAGTATGGTTGGAGTGCCAAAACTTTTTTTTCGAAAATAAAACTAGAATTCAATAGATTTTATGAAAAATCTCGAAAAAACACAGCACAATCTTATGAAAAATACCATACATATACAGAGAATACACTTTAGAAACAAAAACCCTTTTTTTTGTACAATTCACAATAATATGTCATGATCCATGGTAGTTACTAACACGAGTATAAATACTATAAAATAACTTCAAATTTCAACGAAAAAAATGTAAAACGTAATACCAAATATACTTCTATCGCGAAAACTGACAGCTACAAGAAATTATCTGTAAAATTAATTATAACAATAAACTATTATATCGTAGTATTTATTCGTCATCCTAATATATGTTTTTATACGTTCCATATTTAAGAAATTTTCAATTTCGTACTGGAAATTATTTAATTAAAAAACTGGTCCAAGTTAAAACAGCATAAAAATTGGAGAGACATCTCCAGGCGTCATCTAGCAATGTATGTTAATGGCGGTAGCCTTTCATATTGCGTTAATGAAGATCTTCTGCTTAATGCTTAATCCAATCTTAATAGATGGCGCTAATGTATATTGAACTAAAAAATGGGAAGTATGGTGCATAATTGTAGCGTATATATATCTTCCAAAAATTTGTCTGACATGATAGTCGTAAGAAGGGAAGAATGGGGAATGTTGTATTACAGGTCATAAGTCCTGTAAACGCCTCGACCACCATATTCTGTTTCCAATTTGCATCTTCGTCTCTATTGAGATACAATTAATCCTTAAAATGATAAACCGCAATGGGTAAAATCCAGTATTCGTCTATAAGTATTTGTATACATTCAAAATGTTGGAAATTATTTAAAAAAACAGATATTAAATTGAACGAGTTAACTCGATCGTTTTGTATGGCCGGCCCCACGGACACTGCAACAGAGAGCGAGTATAGTCGCACAAGGGCGCCCAAATGGTTAAGAAAGGCAAATGTCACGTTAGAAACACAACGGTATACGTTACATGCAAACATTTTCTCGAATACCGTCTGTGAATGGTAAATTTCATTTCAAATATCACATTTCACTTACCAGGATGAATCTTGACAACTGAGTAGGAGTTGCTCATACGACAAAGCGATTCCAACAAGTCGGGAAGAATTTCCCTATATAGGGAATCTAATAAAACATTGACAGGAGGCCCTCGGAAGGATATCCGGTTCCGCCTTACGTCGGAATTTGAAAAAGGAACGGAATTGTGACATAACTTCACACTCTATTATTATGTCCGAATAAAGTTATGTAATAAAGTTTGCCGGACATTTTCGACTGAATTATTATGATCGTCTGTTATGTTCGACGAATCAAGGGTACAAAATATTCAAAGGAGAAATATTTTTTTATCAATATACTCGTAATAACAAACATTACTGGTACTTGTAAACAAATCTAAGAAAAACGATAATAATATTTGTTAAATATTTCTTGCACAATGATCCAAAACTTCATAATTAATAATTAATATATGTATACGAAAACGAAAGAAGAAGAAGAAGATGATGAAAAAGAAGAAGAAGAAAAAGAAGAAGAAGAAGAAAAAGAAAAAGAAAAAGAACAAGGAGAAGAAGAAGAAAAAAAATAATAAGAAGAACAAGAAGAAGAAAAACACGAACAAGAACATGAAGAACAAGAAGAAAAAGAAGAAGAACAAGAACAAGAACAAGAACAAGAAGAACAAAAAGAAGAACAAGAAGAAGAAGAAGAACAATAACAAGAAGAAGAACAAGAAGAATAAAACGAAGAACAAGAAGAAGAAGAACAAGAAGAACAAGAACAAGAACAAGAAGAAAAAGAAGAAGAACAAGAAGAAGAAGAACATCAAGAATAACAAGAACAATAACAAGAAAAAGAAGAACAAGAACAAGAACAAGAACAAGAAGAGGAACAAGGAGAAGAAGAAGAAAAAAAGAAGAACAAAAACAAGAACAAGAAAAAGAAGAACAAGAACAAGAACAAGAACAAGAACAAGAAGAACAAGAACAAGAACAAGAAGAACGAGAACATGAACAAGAACAAAAAGAAGAAGAAGAAAAAGAAGAACAAGAAGAAGAAGAAGAAGAAGAAGATGAAGAAGAAGAAGAACAAGAAGAAGAAGAAGAACAAGAAGACGAAGAACAAGAAGAAGAAGAAGAAGAAGAAGAATCTCTCGACCGGCGTCAGAGCTGTGGTAGATGATATGGCGCGACAGGACACGTCAAATTAACATCTCTCTGGTATTCCTCGTACCTAGCGTACAATAGTAAGCTACCCGGTTGATTTAGCCGATTCTACTACGACAGGACAGAGGAAACTTAACAAATGTTTTTTCCTTACTTTATCGCATATAATTTAGTCCATAGTTTGTACCACTGCGGACCGTATTCACCGTTAAGTTATTGGGGTACCGAACAGGGGTGCTACGTGATAATTTTTATTTATTTTTTATAACAGTTTATCGGAAACGATACTAACTTAACTCAATTAACTGCGATAAACCTCATTGTATACTTTAAGGAAATCCATAATGACGAATTTTTAATGTATTAATACACAATTTTTTATTTCAAGATTCTCGACAATGCTGCAATACTTACAGGAAACGAATATGATTACCAGAGAATACTCTACAAATGCCACCTTGCATCTTAAAATAATACATTGAGATTTATTCCAGTAAAACGAAGTGCCTTACGATTTCAAAAGAGCCGCTCAGATGTAAACTAATCATCGATACTACTTACCTAAGTGTAGAGATCTGTAGCTTCTTCTTCTTATTTCCGTGTCCTGTCAGGTCTCCCCAACGTTGACTATCAGCCTTGAGTAGGCCTCCCTGTCCTGGGCAGCTCGGAACAGCTCCCCCACGGTCCTCAGCCCCGTCCACTCTCGGATGTTCCTTAGCCAGGGAACCCGCCTTCTCCCAACACCTCGTCGACCCTCAATCTAACCCTCCAAGATCAGATGTAACAGTGCGTACTCTTCGCCTCTCAGAACACGGCCCAAGTAAGACATCTTACGCACTTTGATGTTTCTCAGCAACTCTCTGTAGCTACAGTCACCTATATGGTGAAGTGAGAGCACAAACCAACAAAGCGACAGCATAGGCTGGGTGCTTGCGTGACACCATGTGGAGGAACAAATACATGCTGACCCAAAGCAAAGTCAGTATATTCAAGGCATGCGTCATCATGACGTATGGGATAGAAGTAAGAGCAAATATCAATAAGACTAAGAACCTTATTAAAGTAGCAGAAATCTGAACCCTACGCTCCATCATAGGCAGAACCCTCAGAGATCTGATCAGAAATGAAACGATTAGGTCTGTCTGTAGTGTTGAGGACATAGTGAGATAGGAAAGAAGCAGAAGGCGCTTTTGAAGAGGTCATGTAGACCGTATGGTGAATACACGAATTACAAAAATTCTAAACTAACTAACTAACCATCATGCCGTCTCACCGAAGGGGTAGGCAGAAATTATGGACTTTTATTTACTGACATATTTCTTTCGCTTCCTCAACATACATCGTGTCATGCACGCGCGTCGATTTCTCTGACTCCTCACATGAACGACATTCAATATTTGATTTATTTGATCGTGCCACGTTTTCCTCGGTCTTCCTCTATTTCTAGTTCCATTTACATCGTTAACATATAATTTTTTTACCATTATTTCTTCATTCATTCCATGTGTCCAAGCCATCTTAATGATCCTTTGATTATTTTATTCATAACGCCATCATTCGCACCGCATTCACTTATTTTATTTTCATTCGACACTCTATCATCCACAGAGTATCCACACATTCGTCTAAGAAATCTCATTTCTTTTGCAATTATTCTACTCTGATTGTAAGACCTTACGATGCTTATATTGGTGAGCGAAACAGCTGTCGCGACAAAATATATAATCAATTTTGCTATTTATAACAAACCTATTTATTTAAAGAGTTAATAATATTGAAATATCAAAGTGTTTCCGTCAAAACAATGGATTAAATTTTGTTATAAAGTCGTATGTTTTGTTAAGACATTTCTACATCGTGTCGAGCACGCACGTTGATTCATCCTTCTTCTGCCAATCCCATTACATAATCGTCGAGATAATACCTAAATAATTAATTAAACAACATTTACACTTTGGACTTGGACTTGGACTTGGATCTTCTGGCTTACAGAGGTTCAGCTCATGTGGCTATTCCTCTTACGTCTGATGGGAACATTGTTGGAAGGTGATTTGGTGGGTTGTTAGTTTATTCGGGGGCATGATTTGTGTGGCCCGGAGTGTTCCTCTGAAGGAGAATCGATTTTGGGCGCTTGTGGCGGCTGGAAGTGTTTGGGTCGTAATTAGAGAGGTCTTTTATTGTGGGGTTGGGATGTGAAGGGAGTCCTTTGTAAAAACGTTCGGCAAGTTTCAGAATGAATTCATCTATCATCGGGATTCCCGATTCTAGGTGCAGTTGTGTAATCCTGGTCCATGAAGGCGCACCAAGCGATAAACGGATAGCCTTATTTTGCAGGATTTGGAGTTTTTGTATGTGACTCGAAGCTGCATAGCCCCAGATTGGGGCTGCATAAGTGAAGATCGGCCTTATAACCGTTTTGTATATCAGGAGTTTATTGTCGATGCTTAGTTTACTGTTTCTAGCTAACATTGGGTAGAGGGCTGAGATTGCTTTTGACGCGGCTTTGACTTTATTTGTAATGTGTGGCCTCCATGTCAGCTTAGAATCCAAGGTAACCCCAAGGTATTTGATTGTTTTGGTCCAAGGAACGTCTTGGCCGAACATTTTTATGTTGGGAATGTTTGGAGGAATGTGTCTTTTACTGAAAAGGGTCGCTGCGCTTTTACTCGGATTGATGGTAATGCGCCAGTTTCTGCACCACACCTCTAGCACATCGGCCTGTTTTTGCACCCTGCGGGTCGCGAGAAGCGGCCTTTTAGCACTGGAGATGATGCCCGTATCGTCAGCGAATTGGGCAATGTGGGTGTTCTGATCTCGGGGAAGAGGGATATCACTGCAGTAAATGTTGAACAGAGTAGGAGCCATTACTGAACCTTGGGGAACTCCTGCTCTGATAGGGCGTACAAGGGATTTGGCTTTGTTGATTTTGACGCTGAAAAGGCGATCGGACAGAAAGCTGGCTATGAGTTGAATCATAGGCAGTGGGATGTTTGCTTTTCCCATTTTGTATAACAGGCCGGTGTGCCAGACGCGGTCGAATGCTTTACTGACATCTAGGGAAAAGAAAGTGGTGAATTTGCGCGTGTTAAAGTTTGTGGCAATAAGTTCAACTACACGAAGTAGCTGATGTTGTGTGGAGTGTTGGGCACGGAAACCGTGTTGAAAATCTGGAATGGTACTCTGTTCGTAAAGTGTTGTTTTGAGTCTTGATTGTATGAGTTTTTCCAACAATTTACCAGTGCAAGGAAGAAGACTAATTGGTCTATGATTTGAAGGAGCTGTTGGGTCCTTGCCTGGCTTGGGAAGAAGGATAACGTCTGCGATTTTGTAGGGTTTCGGGAAGTATCGGAGTCTAAGGGATGCGTTGAAAATCGCTGTCAGGGCACAGATGCCTTTGAGAGGGAGAGATTTGAGAATTTTGTTAGATATTGAGTCAGGACCTGGTGATTTGCGGGTATTAAGATATTTTATTTGTTGTTTCACCTCTCTCGGTGAGGTGAATGGGATCGGTGGGGATGAAGGAGTTTTGGCTAAGAGTTGTGAAACGTTAGATTCGATCGAGGCCACGAATAATGGATTGTCATGTTCGTTATTTGTCGTGAATTGATCTTCTAGGCTCGATGCAAATGTTTCTGCCCTGTCGGCGTCGGAGTACACTAATCCATTTGGACCTTGTAACGGTGTGATTCTTGAGTGGGGTTTGCGAAGATTTTTGGATAATTTCCAGAAAGCTGTCTTGTCGTCATCGTTTAATGACTCTAGATAATCCATCCAGCGGTCATTGCGTAAGTCGGTGATGGCTTTTTTGACGTCAATGTTTAGTTTGTTGAG
Source organism: Lepidostoma basale (assembly GCA_022606425.2). Lineage (NCBI taxonomy): Eukaryota > Metazoa > Arthropoda > Insecta > Trichoptera > Lepidostomatidae > Lepidostoma > Lepidostoma basale. The sequence goes on along the minus strand of JAHDVF020000595.1, from coordinate 290,004 downwards.
AAGTGTTTTATCCTGAGGTTGTCGATATTTTTGCCATCTTTTTCTAATGGTATTTTTGTGGCGTATTAGCTGTTGGATATCGGCAGGTAGATTTGGTCTGTATATGTCGTTGTCTACAACTGTGGTTGCATTTTTTAGAGCAGTCTGTAGGATAAATGTCATTTTATTCGTGACCTGATCGAGAGATTCTGGGTCTGGAATTTTTGTTGGGATTTTGATCATTTCGTGGATGATTTCGGGAAGAGAATACCAATCAATTTTATTTCTGGTGGGGAAATGGGGGTCACGGTGGAATGGTTCATCAGAGATGTAGATAAGTATAGGGATATGATCAGAGGATAGTTCGTCTACTACCTGTAGGGTGAGAGGGAGGGTAAAGTTTTTAGTCATGACAATATCGATGACGTCCGGGGAATGTTTTGGATTTTTATTGAAAATTGTCGGAGTATCGGGAGCTGTGATGAATATGTCTGGTCGATTTTGGAAATAGTCGAAAAGATCTTTGCCTTTCTTATTATCTTTGAAACTGTGCCAGGCGCCATGTTTGGAATTTAGGTCTCCAGCTAGGACTGTGGGAATGTTTTCGAAGAAAATATCGTCCAGTTCTATTGGAGTGAATCGTCTACGAGGTGGAGAGTAGGCGGAAATGAATTTAAGGGGACCAGAATTTTTTGTTTGTATCACTATAGCAGTGGTTTCAATATTTATGTTAGAAGGTGTTGTTGAGGAGCAATGCTGGAGGGAATTTACACTTTGATAAGAAGCGGATTGTATGTATTTTTAAAAACCGCTTTATTTTGAGTAAGATACACCAACCGGTTTCACTCTGTAACGAGCTTCCTCAGGGCTATACACAAACTAAACATTAAATACATAGTTGGAAATAAAGGTGGAGTTAGGTGGAGGTGGTCAAAATAGAAGGAGTAGCAGAACCTCGTTACAAAGTGAAATCAGTTGGCGCTCCTTGCTAAAAATAAAGTGGTTTATATTCTTCTTTTTCTTTCGGTGTCGTGTCAGGTCCCCCCAACATTGGCGATCACTGCAGCAAAGGCATCTCTATCCTGCGCCACTTGGAACAGGTTCTGAACTCTTGTTATTCCTGTCCACTCTTTAATGTTCGGCAGCCAGGACAGCTGAGACCTTTCTAATGTTAACACTCGACCGCAGCTCTCTATTGGCTCTGTCTCTTTGTAGTACGTCTGCATTGTTGACCCTATCGGTCCACAGTATACGAAACATTCTGGGGTGTATCCACATCCACGATTCATTACATTCACTTTCAGAGTCCAGGTTTCGCAGCCACATAGTAGAACAGACCATATATAACATTTAATCATTCTTTGTCGGAGTTTCAAGTTAAGATTATCGTTGCAAAAGAACTAACCAACTAACTAACTAACCATCACGCCATTTGCCCGGAGGGGTAGGCAGAGAGGATAGATCGCCACAATGCTCTGTCCTGGCATACCTCTCGGGCTTCCTCTACATTCATATATCGTATCATGCACGCACGTCGATTATTCTGACTTCGAATGTGGCCGCCTTTTAGTAATTGATTAATTTGGTCATGCCATGTTTTCATCGGTCGTCCTCGGCTTCTTTTTCCGCTCACGCTGCTTGTGTACAACTTTTTAACCATTCTACTCTCATCCATTCGTTCCATATGTCCGAACCATCTCAGGGATCCTTTTTTAATTTTATTCATGATGCAGTCATCTGCCTTACATTTCTCTCCTATTTCATCGTTCGGTATTCTATCATACAACGTTTTCCGGCACATTCTTTTTAGTGATCTCATTTCTATGGCGTTTATCCTGCTTTCATCCTTCTTTTTCCAGCTCCAAGCTTCACTTCCATACATGAGGGTTGGCACTAGAACTCCATTGTGTACTGCCATATTTGCTTCTGTGGATATATTTCTATTTGCAGTAATGACTTTGAGTGCGCCATTTATTTTATGCCCAACACAACCCTTCTTTCGATGTCCTTCTCCATTTTTCCGTCTCTTGTAAACATGCTTCCCAGATACGTTATGTTAAAAAAATGTTCTCATTTTATTAAATGCAGCTCGTGCAACTTCAATGTTGCATTATATTTCAATGTCCGGGTCAAGCGCTTTAGTGATAATGCTGCCAAGGTATTTAAATTAAATGTGGTTTATATTCAAAGTGTTTTTAAAAAAGCGTCTTATTCAATTTTTAAACAACATTTCATTACATAATATAAGATGAAATTACGCTATGAAAATTCAGTTGAAACATTAGTATGCACATAAAGATAAGATTAACTCCGGTTTTTGGGTGTTCCAAAGTGGCTCTCAAGCAATTATAATATTATTCCGTTTACCACGAGGCGCCCCCTAGAGTCACCATTCCCTCAGAGTTATATTGCTTCCTCTATAACCGTAATCACATTTAATCTCATTCCCTCAAACACCTCGCACTCCGCGCTCCAGGTGTAATAAGGGAAATTAAATTGTCCTCTGTATTGTTATCGAGCGAATAAACGCTAAAAATATTAGAACGAATAAACGCTAATAATGGAACCTTAGAACAAATTTAACACTGGAATACTTGTACATTCTTGTACCGAAGTGTTCTACAAAGAACTGGACACTATTCTATGTGGTACTATGTCTTTGGCCACGCAGACGATATTATACTGACTAGTGCACGATGCTGTTTTTAACCGACCTTTCTGTATGGAAGCGAAGCACGGGACCGGTTAAAGAAGGATGAAAGTAGAATAAATGCGATCCCTTAAATGAATGTGGAGAAAAACTATATACAATAGAGTGTCAAATGAAAATATAAGAGGTGAATGCGGTTCTAATGAAAGCGTTATGAACAAAATAATGAATGGAATTTCAAGATGGTTTGTACACGTGGAAAGAATGAATGAATAAAGAATGATAAAAATCAGTATATGTTTACGAGGAGTCGAAGAAATTTGAAATTTGACGACCTTCGTGGCAGAGTGGTAAAAGCTCTGACTTCCATACCGAAGGTCCCGGGTTCGATTCCCGGTGATGGCAGTGTGATTGTCACATCGTCTTTGGTCTGGTGTAGAATTCACGTGACAATAATGGCGATAGATTGGCTACCTATCACATGTCACGAGAATCAATATAAGAGCCAAAAAATAAATTGTATACAGTTATAGGGTTCAAACGACCTGTTGTATACATAAAAAAATTATAATAATAAAAATAAAATAAAAAATAAAAATAAAAAATCGACGTGCGTGAATGACACCGTCTGTCTGACACCGGTTAGGCAGAAATAACATTTCAGGAAATATTATTTCTGCCTAACCCTTCGGAAAAACGGCGTGATGGTAAGTTAGTTAGTTAGTGTTAGTACAAATGTTTTAATAGAAATATACCCAAAGATGATAGTAAAGTCAAAATATATAATACAAGACCTGCGTAAAGCCTATATTGACAAATGGCATTAAGACCAGAGCGGATACCACAAGAACGGCAAAAATGCGGACCCTGAAGACAATAACAGACAAGACTATTCGAGACAGGATGAAGAACAGGGCTATTCACAAAATCTGCAAGGTGGGAGATATTGTCAGATGGGGCAGACAACGCTGAGGTCACTGGAATGCGCACGTACAGAGGATGGATCCCTCCAGAATCCTAAATGATGAATCAGATACCTGTCCGAAACCGTCCCCCCAGAAGATCACTAAAAAAATTGAGGATTAGCTAGGAGTCAACTCCCTAAAAAAGGCCAGTCTGACAATAGGAATAGACTTAGACTCTAAAAGAAAAGAAGTACTCAAAGTTAAAGGATTCAGCAGCCGAAATTGGTTAAAAAGTTAATACCAATAAAACCAAGTGGATGAATGTTTCCAGGAAGAATAATGGCCTAGCCTTACCACTAAGAGATATATTATGCATGGAGATGAATAAAATCAAGAGAATTTACTTAAGGTCATGTGGAAACTAATGATATGCACGGGGAGTTGGAACATAGAGATCAAAAAGCCCTACGTGCTGTAGACTTCTTGAAGTCGTTTCCAATGCCCAAGTTTCCATCCAGAAACACCAAACTGCGCATTTATTAAGCCATAACAATTACCATTATTGTTGTGGTGACCAGCTGTCCCTATGTCTCTTAGTTGGTCTTCTGTATATGCGAGGGCCCGTCTGTATATGCGAGTCTGTTACTATCCATTCTGGCTACGTGGTCTCTCCAGTATATTCTTCTAGATCTACTCCACTGAACGATATCCTCTATTTCGCAAGTTTTTTTTCTGCAATAATTATAAGCACTTTCATCCAGTTATCTTCTTCTTCTTCTTTCGGTGCCGTGTCAGGTCCCCCATAGTTGGCGATCACTGCAGCATAGCTGTCAGCTGTCCTGCGCTACTTGGAACAGGTTCTGAACTATTGTAATTCCTCTCCACTTTTTAATGTTCCGCAGCCAGTACAGCTGCCTTCTACCAACTCCTCGACGTCCCCCCACTTTACCCATTAATATCAGTCGAAGGAGGTGGTATTTGTTTCCCCTTAACACATGACCCAAATATGAGACGTTTCTAATTTTCACACTCGACAACAGCTCTCTATTGGCTCTGGCTCTCTGTAGTACATCTGTATTACTGACCCTATCGGTCCACGGTATACAGAGCATTCTGCGGTATATCCACATCTCGAACGACTCCAACCGGTTCATTGCATTCAATTTTAGAGTCCAGGTTTTGCAGCCGTATAGTAGAACAGACCATATATAACATTTAATCATTCTTTCTCGGAGTTTCAAATTAAGATTATCGTTACAATAGAAGGTTATCATTACAACTTTGTATTATTTTATATACACACAAGGGAACTGGATTTTTTGCATTGAAATCTAGATAAAATGACTGAAAAATAGAGCGAATTTCCGCGTCGAGTGTCTGCGGTTATACAGCGTTATCTTGACACGGTAAGAAGTCCTTCGGGAGAATGTTGAAAGGACATTTTGTCGGCTTGTTCTCGTCCTATCTCCTCAAAGTATCAGCAGGCGTAGGGTGACAAATAACTACTGTTTCAGGCTCTCGCAAAATATCACAGTTATTTTGCCATTAACCGATAAAAAAATACGTGACGTATTCCTTTAGACTTATGAGGTTACAGCCACACCGAGGAGTTTCGGTTGGTGACTCGCTTGCTGTCTGTCTGAAAATGGCAGAGACTGATTTTGACAACGTTATCAATTCAAGAATTAATTGTATCTCAATAGAGACGAAGATGCAAATTGTAAACAGAATATGGTTGATCGAGGTGTTTACAGGACTTATGACCTGTCATTGGTTGGGTTAAGCGCACGATTGATGTAATACAACATTCCCCATTCCACATTTTTTTTTTCTTATAACCACCATGTCTGACAAATTTTTGGAAGTTGTATACTCGTATATGTTAATCTGTAAGACCACCCTTTACATGGTAGTTTTTTCAATCTTCACACTAACGCCATCTATGAAGATTTTATTTTAAGCATTAAGCAGAAGATCTTTTTTTTAACGCAATGTGAAAGGCTACCGCCATTAGCGCATTGCTAGAAACCGCCTGGCGATGTCACTCCAATCTATATGCCATAATTTTACTTATCAAATTATTATATTTGAAAATGTCACTTTTAAATTTACTATAATTCGAAAATTAACCAATCAGTGCACTTATGATTTATGATCCCAAAATTAATTTTAAAAATTTCATTATATTTTATTTGTTCTCAATAGATGCCTTAAACATTTATTGTTGGTTGTAATATCTTTTGAGAAAATAAAATGATTTGATTTTAAATTAATTAAACAGTTTTTTATGTATGGATAGATCGAAACCGGTAGGCCCTCATTCTCAAAAATAAAGTGATTGTATACCAAATACATTAAAAACATGTTTCAGACTACCCGGTCCTTCCTCATTAATATTATATAGATATTTAAAATATTATAAATTTGTTTACAAATATGGTCAGTTTTGACAGATGTTAAAAAGATTTATTTGGGAAAGTTTTTTCCGTTCCAAAATAAAATCAAACGTTCCAAAATAAATATATATATAACATCTGTCAAAATTAACAATATTTGTAAACAACAACAACAAACCATCACGCCGTTTCCCCGTAGGGGTAAGCAGAGGGAATGGACCGCCACACTACTCTATCCTGGGACACCTCTCTAGTTTCCTCCACATTCATACAGTGAGTCATACATGCACGTCGATTCTTCAAACTTCTAACATGACCAACCTTTATAATTTGATTAATTTGGTCATGCCATGCCATAGTCCATTGACATCATTAACGAATACTTTCTTAACCATTCTTTCTCCATCCATGCGCTCCATATGTCCGAATCAACGCAGCGATCCTTTCATAATTTTGTTCATAACCCCTTCTTTCGCTCTACATTTCTTTCTTATATCAGCATTTGAGATTTAGTCATATATCGTTCTTCCACACATACGTCTTAGGGATCTCATCTCTACCGCATTTATTCTGCTCTCATCCTCCTTCTGCCAGTTCCATGCCTCGCTTCCATACATTAGGGAATGATTCTTTGTAAACAATTTTATAATATTTTAAATATTTATATAATATCACTGAGGAAGGGCTGGGTAGTCCGAAACATGTTTGATGTTTAATTTTTATTTATTTAAAGTGAGTGTTGTATACAAAGTACATAAAAAAACATGTGAATTCTGATTATTTTGTTGGGTTCAAAATAACTGAGTTCCGGACAGGTGAATGTCTTATCAATAAATAATTGATTTTGATCTTTAGCTTAAGTAATGAAATATTTAGCTGCTTATAAGTTATCTGTATTCTAAGTTTAGAGCAAGTCCACCCTGAAGTGAGGATCTGTTGACCATAGCATTTTGGAATCTCTTTGATACCAATACGCTCCTGATTCACCCATTAGCTCTGCTACAAAGTTAAGCAGAGTCCACCGAAATAATTCATGACGGTAATGTGTTAACGTCACCCACTGTCATGCCACCGCGTCAAAGGCTCCGAGCTGTTTGATTAATGTCACTAGAAAGCATTAATATTCATCTGCAATAGTTTCTGCTGATTAGGCTAGCGGGCGCCATCTTGGAGAAATATGTCGCCATGAATTTATGACCGGTTAAACTAGGCGGTCGAGAAGCTTTCGATGCAAATACATAGAGTGTGTATTTTTGAAACCATTTAATATTAAAATTTTGGCATCGACTGAGTTTTATTCTTCGAAATGTTATGAAATTACGATTTTTTTTCATTATTCCGAATATGGTGTTCTTCTACCGACCCTTATGTATGGAACTGGTAAAAGAAGGTTGAAAGTAGAATAAATGCAGTCGAAATGAGATCTCTTAGACGAATATGTGTATACTCTGTGTATGATAGAGTGTCGAATGAAAATATAAGAAGTGAATGCGGTGCGAATGATGGTGTTATGAAGAAAATAATGAAAAGATCATTAAGATGGTTTGGACACATGGAAAGAATGAATGAAGAAAGAATGGTAAAAAAATTATATATTAACGATGTAAATGGAACCAGAAATAGAGGAAGACCGAGGAAAACGTGGCACGATCAAATATAAACTATTATACCCTTTACATCGATTTGGCTCATGCTATCATGATAATATAATGAGCGATTCAACAAAATAATAATAATAATAATAAAATAATGGTTTGAACTAGAACTCATCTCTACCGCATTTATTCTGCTCTCATCCGTTTTCTGCAAGTTCCATGCTTCGCTTCCATACATATGGGTGATCTCATTTCTACATGAAATTTGTTTTATTTATGATTGATTATTTTCTTCTTCTTTCTCTTAAGAATTAGAATAATAATTGCAATAAAAAACGCTTAACCTAATTTCTCCCGCAAACGAACTGGAGACATAACAACCCTTAACCATTTTATTTCCTGATTTCACCTCTTACAATTAGTCTCCATGAAAATAATATTTTCCCGACTGCGGGTAATTCCCTTAGAAAGCAGGTCAACAATTAGCCATTATTGGGTAAAGAATAGGGCCCGAGGTACTCTCCGGGGATTAAGGGTTTGCCCTTACAGCCTACCAATTCTCTGTAAATTCATTAGTGTAATTATTCTTCCGACAGGTACTACAAACACAATTACACCGTCGCCATCAGCTGATTAATCTAACGCGACTCGCTATTTCGCCTGTTAGTTCGTCAGCAAATAATACACTATTTGACAACTTTCACATGTACACCACGTCTTTACTGCAATTAGTACTTCTTCGCTGGTTTTCTCTAACTTTACTTTTTGAAGTCATAATTCTTTTGGCGCGTTAACCCTCCCTTCCCTGTGATGGGTATCTTCTACACGTTGCTTCTAATAACCATTAATATCTCTATACAGTTAATAAATACAAGGTTAAGATTTAAGGTATTCCTCCATAATATATTTACGCATTGATAAAAAAATAATATTAATAATAATCAGAATTTATCGGGTACATCGGATGTATTTTGTGAACATCGGAAACCAAATTCGTAGCGCTGAGTACGCGACACTATATTCGCATCTCACTCTTGCATATGTTCTAGCTCAATGTTCTCACTCTCGACCGTCCCGCCACCGCCGGCAGTCGCTTTCGGGCTTCCAACCAGAGCGGTTCTATGCCCGTTGTCAGATGTTTTTTTTTAATGTTTTTAGCAATAAATCTCAATTATTATAATTTTTGACTTCAATTATAATTATATAAGGGGATTAGCTATGAATGTTTCTATTTTTCCGATTTAAAATCGCTAATTTTTTAACGCGTAATAACTACCCTACACCGGAACGCACGTTTTTATTTTAGCACCGTAAGGGAAAGGTTAAGTAGATGGTAAAATTGAGAACTGTGCGCGCACCCTGTTACGGAAGTGCGACATGATAAGGTTAGCCTTCAATGATAAATAACGGCCGTACGTTTCACGTGTGCCAACTCACAAAATGCGAAAACAAATACGAGACATGAATAAAGTTAGTCGTAAAAAGTGTAAAATAGTAAGTCACATTTTAGTGGAGTAATTTCAAATATTTTGCCCAATAAGACAACCATAGACAAAACTTCTGGTTTACACGTCAAAAAATTATATTACATTTTTATTTATTCTATATACGCCATACTTTGTGTTGTTATGATGGTTTATTTCTATTTTTATTTTTTATACACTTTGTATATACAACATTTTTATTAAAAAATAAAATTATATTGACATGTTTCGGACAAACAGTCGTTCTTCTGAAAAAATACATATTTATAAAAATATTATAAAATTGTTGTTGTTTACATGATCTGACAGATGTTCACGATCTGATAAACGTTCCAAAATAAATCTTTATAACATCTGTCAGATCATGTAAACATCAACAATTTTATAAATATGTATCTTTTCTGAAGAATGACTGTTTGTCCGAAAAATGTCTATTTAATTATATTTTTTAATAAAAGTGTTGTATAAACAAAGTGCTTAAAAATGAAAAATAGAAAAAAAAAAGATTTATTTTAAATTGTGTTTTTAATTAACCCTTACAACTCTGTGGGCCAGACATTGTGGCCCACAGAGTTCTAGTTGCCAGCTCTGTGGGCCACACGTAGTGGCCGAGCGCGGGTATAAGTTTACTCGACGATTTCTCTAGTATGCAAATATATTTTTTTATTTTTTTTTTGCCACAAATACACTTAAATAACATAAGATTCTGGATATACTAACATTTCTTCGTTTAAATTTACCATTAAATGGATATACTCGTTAAAAAAAAGATGCATCATTTTAGCTGATTAAACATTTGTCATACAGTAATGTTTTTTGGGACGGTCTGTCGCTACCCGGCATTTATGAGGGTTTCTGCAAGGCCACACCCACTTGTTGTGACTGTTTTTTATAGTTTTGAGGAATTATTATATTTCTTAATTTTGCGATATTGAAAGTAATAGAAAAAGCAATGTACACATTTCTAAATAACTACTTAACCACCATGCAGAACCAAACTAGCTTATTTCTTGTCTTGAATATAATTTCCCAGGCATTTTAACTAAAATGTCATACATTAATGTTGTCAATTAAAATTTCTTCGTAGAAGTTCATTGTAAATACGAAAACACAATAATGTGTGATATATAATTTTTCTTATATTGTATATTTACTTAACATAAATCCACAGTTCTCAATCCAATATGTTTTACGAAAACGTATTTCAAATAAATACACAATGTGCTGGGTAACCAACATTCTTTATTTAAATTTCCGGAAAGTTCGATTTTTTCTTGGAATTAATTATCCACCATTTTAGCTGATAGAATAAATATCATATTTTATTATTATTGGCACAGTCAGAATCAACACAATCTGCTGGGTAAACCATTATTCTTTATTTCAATTGCCGGTTAGTTAATTTTTTTATTAATATTATTGGGACAGTTAGTTGTTGTCCTGCACTTGTGACGGCTCTCCGAGGCTACTTCTACATTTTGCGACTATATATTTTTTCTTTTGATTATCTTACTTAATTTTGCGATATTTCTCTCAGTAGTTGACAATAATAGAAATAGTAATTTTCTTATTTATAATTAAAGTGAACTAACTGCAATGGAAAACAACGAAAATTTTACTTCAAAGTTCAGTAATAATAACGAATGTGATTTTATCGATAACAGAGATGATGAGGACCTTTTTACATTTGATAATGTTAATTGCAATGAAAGCGATAAAAGTGATAGTTTTTTTGTGGACATGGACGTCGGTGATAATTCAAGTGTTACCGATAGTGGAAGTGATATTATACCGACCAAAAAAAGGAGATTTATATATTTTAGCGAAGACAGTGATGATGAAAATATTGAAGAACTTATTTCGCAACAACCTTCAACATCCATCAATTCTACGTCAGTGGGATTTTCTAATTCAGAAAAAGTTAGCATTTAATGTCTAGTAATACATCAGAAGGACAAATAAAATGTTCTATTGGAAATAGAACAGTTGGACCGAATACCCCCACAAACTGTTCGGAGCCTATCGATTACTTTACGCTATTTTTTTTACAAATATACTCATTAGTAAAATCGTCGATGAAACAATTAAATTTGCAAATGCCAAAATAAGAAAAAAATAACGCTAGAAAAAGTTCCTCGGTCGTCCTCGGCTTCTTTTCCTACTCACGCTGCTTGTGTACAACCTTTTAACCATTCTACTCTCATATATTCGTTCCATATGGCCAAACCATATCAGGGATCCTTTTTTAATTGTATTCATGATGCAGTCATCTGCCTTACATTTGTTTCCGGTTAGTTAATTTTTTTATTAATATTATGGGGACAGTAAGTTGTTGTCCTACACTTGTGACAAGACTCAATTTTTTAAATACCGTGTAGAATGTTTGCAAAGCATATTACCTATTTTATGACTTGTGGGCTGTTCTTGCTTTTGTTTCCTGACCGAGGGACGAATTTGTCAATGAACTAACCAATGCAAAACAATAAATGACATGGCTCTAGCCAATTAAATGTTTACAATTCCAGGTAGTCGTTAGTTAGCCGAGACCCTTTAGACGAAGGCGTTAATTTGTTGCTACACTGTACAAGATAATTAGAAAGCAACTTCTTCAAGAATTTACATCTAAATATTAGTCTATATTACCTATATAGTACACAATTATTGATATGCAATATAATAAATTATCAAAATAAAATATATTGAAGAGTCACTAATTATTTTCTGTTACTTTACGTGTGATTTAGCAAGCATATTTTGAGAAATTTACCAAAAATTTAATGGTCATACTAATTATCGAACAGAGTGTCCCAAAAATAGCAGACCAATTTTATTATTTTTAATTAAAAATATACGTTTTGTTTTCCATTAAATCGTATACTTAATCCAAGGACGTGGAAGTTTATCACTTGTTTAACTAATTTTAATTTTTTATTTTGTAAATACGTAAAAAAAAAAATTCAGAGTAGCTGGTCAGTCATGAGAAAAAATGGCCAGAGTGCAAAAGGTTAAACTTGTATCATTTTTTTAAATATCTTTCTTCTGTTATTTTATATCACGCCGTTTTCTGTGAGGGCAGGCAGAGAGAATATACCGCAACACTACACTATCCTGACACACGTTTCTTGCTTCGTCCACATTTATATAGCGAGTCAAACTGACACCTCATTCAAGAGCACCATACCCCGGGTCATTGTATGCTGCGCCATGACATTTGTCCTGCTATGCGGTATGCACAACAGATCGTGTCTTCTAGCGCGAGCATACCTGTCCGGTGCATTGAAGCTAAAACACTCCATGAGGTATGGGCTATCAATGAAGTTACGGAGTATTTTAAATCCTAAGATCATCAAGGTACATTTTCTTCATGATTCGAGACTGCGGTACTCTGTGTTAATCAATAGATCATTGTGTTACATAAACCTCGGATATACCCGATTCATCCGCATGTAGAGGTATCTCTCGTGACAGGTTTCACCTTTATTTTTATAATGTCTGTATTATAATTTATCCACACATTTGATAATGTCATTCCCAGAAATTAGGAAAGCGAAACATGTCATTTCCAGAAATTATAATAAAACATTAAGAAAACTGACAATATAATTAGAAATAATTGTTTAATACGGAATTCAACAATATTGTACAAGAAATAATAAATTATTCTAGAGTACATTATAAAAAAAAAACTAACTAACCATCACGCCGTCTCCCCGAAGGGGCAGGCAGAAAGAATGGACTGCCACACATTTCTTTCCTGACATATTTCTCTCGCTTACTCAACATTCATACATCGTGTCATGCACGCGCGTCGATTTCTCTGACTCCTCACATGTCCGACATTCAATATTTGATTTATTTGATCGTGCCATGTTTTCCTCGTACTTCCTCTATTTCTGGTTCCATTTACATCGTTAACATATATTTTTTTACAACAACACGAATTTAACAACATTGTTCAAGAAATAATAAAATATTCTTAATAACTGGTTCTGATTTTAAAAAAATGGTTTGATTCATGTGGTGCTCCTGTCAATTTGGAGATATTTCTTGTATAAGTGAATTGTTTTGATCAATTTGATTGTTGCCGCACTTTGTGATGGTTATTTGTGACACAAAATACGTTTTCACTCTTCTGATGTTAAAATAATACAAGTTTATTCGTTTATAAAAATAATTTTGACAGGTGTCAAAATAAATTTTTCATTTGTTCCAATGACAATTTGAATAAATTCTTCAATCAAATTTTCAAGTTTTTGCTGGTGTTGGATTGTTTTAAGTGCCTAATTAAAATAAAAACAGTGGAATAAAAAAAAATTAAATAAACACAAATGTCCGGATCGTCCAGCTGACGACAAGTGCACCATCTAAAAGAACATTATGTGTTAAATTATTTTTATGTGTTATTTAATTTTATATCATTGTATTTTGTATAATTTGTTTTAGATTTATTATTTAGACGTTGAATGATTGAAGTGTGCGCGGGAGATGCCTGTTGGTGGCGATGAGGTTCGCAACCCATCACACCGCGTCTCTCGCGTTGGCGAAAAGAGAAGAATGGAGTGCAGCATCGATTAAAGTGTTGCAGTCCATTCTTTCTGTCTACCCTTTCGGGGAAACGGCGTGATGGTTAGTTAGTTAGTTAGTTCTTATGTACGTTGTACAAAAAACACTAACTAACCATCACGCCGTCTCCCCGAAGGGGTAGGCAGAAATAATGGATTGCCACACTTTTCTTTCCTGTCATATTTCTCTCACTTCCTCAACATTCATACATCATCGTGTCATGCACGCGCGTCGAGTATCTTGTATTCCTAATGTGGAACCACTTTCTTGCGTTCCTGGTATTATATATTTGATGTTTTACCTGTTTTCAATAGATGCCTTAAACTATAATTGTGGTTTGTAATATCTTTTGAGAAAATAAACTGATTGGATTTGATTAGTTCCAATGTCAATTTGAATCATTTCTTTGATAGCATTTTGAAGTTCTAGCTAGAGTTGAGTTAGATACCTTATAATAGTTGTTTAAAAGAACGTTGGAAAAGATATTTTGTAACACCTGACGATGCCAACATCGGTAAACGAAATAGTTGTCGTGGAAAATAAATAAAAAAATAAAAAATGTGTAATCATAAATGGCGTTTTATATTTCGACAGCTAATAATATTGAAGTATCAAAGCGTTTCAGTCAAAACAGTGGACTATTTAGTTAATAAATATTAATGTAAACATATAAAATATTTCCTTCACATCCACGCACGACGTTGAAATCCTTGTAGAGTCAGGATCCGATACAAGTCATTATCCTAATCCTTAAATATCCCTTATTTAGCGAACACGAAAAGGCTTTCTTGTCGCGGCCGTTCATCCCAGAAAGGACTGAAGTCCCGCGGGACCCCACGGGGTGAACACATCGAACAAGAGTCTATTTAACTAAATAAAGGACATTAATTCGAACCCTGAGAAACGCCCGAAAAGGTCTGTATTTTTTTTATTATTACTTAAACTAAGAACTACCTCTTGATTTTAATCAATATTACATGGAACTGGCAAAAGAAGGATAAAAGTAGAATAAATGCAGTAGAAATGAGATCTCTTAGACGAATGTGTGGATACTCTCTGTATGATATAGTGTTGAATGAAAATATAAGAAGTGAATGCGGTGCGAATGATGGTGTTATGAACAAAATAATGAAAGGATCATTAAGATGGTTTGGACACATGGAAAGAATGAATGAGGAAAGAATGGTAAAAAATTATGTTTTAATGATGTAAATGGAACTAGAAATAGAGGAAGACCTAGGAAAACGTGGCACGATCCAATAAATCAAATATTGAATGTCGGCCACGTTAGGGGTCAGAGAAATCGACGCGCGTGCATGACACGATGTATGAATGTTGAGGAAGTGAGAGAAATATGTCAGGAAAGAAAAGTATGGCAGTCCATTATTTTTGCCTACCCTTTCGGTGAGATGGCGTGATGGTTAGTTATTTAGTATATGTATAATCATATTTTTTTCGCATACGTTCGTAATGTTGAACTGTAACATACATCAGGGCCTACGACACCTAAACCGTTACTCCGGTTATTTTTTTAGATTTTATGAAAATCTGTTGGTAAGTCGATAATTCAGCATGTATTTTCAGTGAATAGGTAGGTAATCTGTTTTATGATCTGGATCTATATGTATTGGTTAGTTATCCCCGGTGTCCATCACTTCCCAAAGGATGGGATGGACATTGAGGGTAGCTAGACAAGATGTTATCTTTTGGGATTACCTGGTATTGCTAAATGTTGCTCCAAAGCAACAAAAACATATTTTCTGTCTTGAAAAAGTTGTATTTTTGTATTTAACTAACTAACTAACTAACTAACCATCACGCCGTCTCCCCGAAGGGGTAGGCAGAAAGAATGGACTGCCACACTTTTCTTTCTTGACATATTTCTCTCGCTTCCTCAACATTCATACATCGTGTCATGCACGCGCGTCGATTTCTCTGACTCCTCACGCGGCCGACATTCAATATTTGATTTATTTTATCGTGCCACGTTTTCTTCTTTCTGGTTCCATTTACATCTTTAACATATATTTTTTTTACCATTCTTTCTTCATTCATTCTTTCAATATGTCCAAACCATCTTAATGATCCTTTCATTATTTTGTTCATGACACCATCATTCGCACCGCATTCACTTCTTATATTTTCATTCGGCACTCTATCATACACATTCTTCTAAGAGATCTCATTTCAACTGCATTTATTCTACTTCAATCCTTCTTTTGCCAGTTCCATGCTTCGCTTCCATACATAAGGGTCGGTAGAAGAACACCATTGTGCACTGCCATTCTGGCTTTTTTTGATAGGTTTTTGTTTGCGATGACAACTTTAAGTGCACCATTCACTTTGTTGCCTGCCCAAACCCTTCTTTCAATATCCCTCTCCACTCGCCCATCTCTTGTAAACATACTACCTTAATTGTACTGTATTTATATATTGATAAAAAAAGGTTTCTATATATTGATGATAAAAGGTGATGTGTCAACTTTGTAAGATGTTAATACGAATAAAAACGTGAGTTTTCTAGAAGTTTTATTTTATTTTATGGGAATGACATGTTTCGCCCTTCTAAGGCATTATCAAATGTGATATTTGATATGTAATAATATATGGAGTTTTACATCATTGTTCAAGAAACAATAAATTTTGTAATATGTTTTAGTTTCCATGTCTCGTTTTGATATTTCCTGAATGTTTTTGTAATCTTTGTAATATGTTTTAGTTTCTTTGTCTGTGTTTTGATATTTCCTAAATGTTTTGTTATCTTTGTAATATGTTTTTATTTCTGAGTCTGTATTTTGATATATCCTGAATGCTTTTGTAATTTTTTAAACTTTGTAATATGTTTTAGTTTCTATATCTGTGTTTTTTATGTTTCCTGGATGTTTTTGTAATTTTGTAAACTTTGTAATTTGTTTTAATTTCTATGTCTGTGTTTTGATGTTTCCTGAATGTTTCTGTAATTTTGTAAACTTTGTAATATGTTTTAGTTTCTATTTATGTGTTTTGATGTGACCTGAATGTTTCTGTAATTTTGTAAACTTTGTAATATGTTTTAATTTCTATATCTGTGTTTTGATATTTCCTGAATGTTTTTGTAATTATGAAAACTTTGAAATACGTCTTAGATTTTATGTCTGTCTTCTGAAGAATAAATCAATACAAATGGTTATTTAACGATTTTTTTTGTAACTACCTGTCAATAAAAATATTTTGACATTATTTAAATTAGAGTTGGCTGACAAACAATGTCAAAAAATAATGGAGTGGTTAAGGTTAAAAGAAAAAATAGAAGAAGAAGACATCTAAATCGCAAGGTAAAAGTCGCTAGAAGTGTAATTTATCTAATACCAGTATACGAAAGTTCATTTATCAAAATCCGAGCCGTAAATTTAAATTAGGAACAAAATATTAAATTACGGAATTTTCCCGCACTAGCAACGCAGCGTAACAAACCTTGTTACAAGAAGTAGGTACCGGTCATGAATATGCATAAGTAGGACACTTATCTTACGCGAGTATGCAAATACCTTTATACCCGAGACCCTGCGAGCGGTACCCCAGCCCTCCTTTGCCTAGACGGTAACTTTCATTGCATGAACTTCGATACTGATAAACCCAGCTTTGACACATCAGAGGGGTAGAATTAGTAGTAGAAGCGCTTTCATTAACAAAGCTCTGAAATCACTTATTTGCTGTTACTTAAACAAGTGTAAAACTCCATATTCTTCCTCTTTTCCTTGTTGGAGACCTATGTGGTCTGTTCTCCAGAGTGTTGCTCCTCCTGTGAGGTAGACTCCCAGCTGTCATTCCATATTTTAGGAGGTCTTCTTAAGAGGCTGATTATGCAATGCAATATAGGGGAGTCTGGTGGTGTCCATTCTTTGAACATGACCGTACCAGTCCCTTTTTCGCTGTCTGCTCTATCTTATAATATCCTTAACCTCATATATCTCTCTTATTCTGGTGTTCCTCATGCGATCTCTCAGTGTCTTGCCTGCCATTGTTCTAGGACGATAGCAGGCAAGACTCCATATCCGATATTGGGTATTTATGAAAACATTGGTTTTCTTGTACCGACCCTTATGTAAAGAAGCGAACCATGGAACTGGCAAAAGGAGGATGAAAGTAGAATAAATGTAGTAGAAATCATTTGGATGAATGTGTGGAAAAATTGTGTATGATAGAGTGTCCAATGAAAATATAAGAATTAAACGCGGTGCGAATGAAAATGATATGAACAAAATAACATAACTAAAAAAAAAACTAACTAACCATCACGCCGACTCCCCGAAAGGGCAGGCAGAAAGAATGGACTGTCACACTTTTACTGATGCGGCACTCCATCCTTCTCTTTTCGCCCCGCGGGAGACGCGGTGTGATGGGTTGCGAACCTCATCGCCACCAATAGGCATCTCCCGCGCACACTTCGATCTTCCAACATCCACAAAATAAATAATATAAAATACAATGATATAAAATAAAATAACAAAATAAAAATAATTTAATACAAAATGTTATTTTTAGATGGTGCACATTTGTCTATTTAATTTATGTTCCACGAATCCACCGTTTTTTAAATTTAGCACATAATGTTTTTCCGATGTTGCACATGTTGACATGGACGATCCGGACTTTTGTATTTATTTAATTTATGTTACACGTATCCACCGTTTTTTAAATTAGCTGTTATATGATTTAATTAATGTTCCACGTATCCACTTTTTCATTTGGCAGTAATTAGGCACTTAAAACCAACCAACACCAGCAAGAACTTTAAAAAAATATTGAAGAAATTATTCAAATTGTCATTGGAACAAATGAAAAAATTATTTTTACTTCTGTCAAAATTCTTTATATAAACGAAAAAACTTGTATAATTTTGACATCAAAACAGTAAAAACGTCTTACGTCTCACAATTAACTATTATAAAGTGCAGCAACAATCAAATTGACCAAAACAATTCACTTATACACGTAATTTCTCCAAATTCACGAGAGCACCAAATGAACCAAACCAAATTTTCAAAATCAAAATCAGAAGAAAAAGAAATATCACATGAAAATAATTATTGAAGAAACTATGGTATAGAATATATATGGTAATGGCGTAAATGGAACTAAAAATCGAAGAAGACCAAAAAAAACGTGGCACGATCAAATAAATCAAATATTGAATATTGAGTCGGAGAAATCGACGTGCGTGCATAACACGATGAATAAATGTTGAGGAAGCGAGAGACGTATGGCAGTAAAGAAAAGTGTGGCAGTCCATTATTTCTACCTACCCCTTCGGGGAGACGACGCACATATTGGTTAATTAGTTCTTTTATTTATTAGCCATTATTTCATGTGCATTATGAAGAGTTCGAATGCTGACGGGATGATGGAAGATAGACCCAGAGAGTTACTGGATTGAGGCCAAGGTGGTGTCGGGAGACAGGCTACCAGGTAAAGCGAAGATATTGTGCGGACTGCGGGAAGGAAGAACGCTGGCGAGAGACAAGCCGTTGAAGAAGTTAAGAGAAATATGTCACTCCCATAAAACAAAATAAATCTTCACAGTAAACAGTAATATTAAATGTGAACATTTGTTAATCAAACTTCTATAATATTACTTATACTCTTATAATTATTATTCTTAATTTTTAGGAATGAAAGCGTTTGTTTTCGTCAATGATCCTTGAAGCCCTTTATATACGATGAAAGTATTACAGGGCAAGAAGATAAATATATTACGACAGAATAGCGTGGCGTTCTATCCTATATATTTACCCCTCACAAGAAACTTTGTGCTAGTTGGGTGGGGCAAGTTATAAAAAAAACTCTTCAAATTTTTTATGTCATTTTTAATTCACAGATTGTTCGCACAATTTTTTAGAAATAACAAAACGATATTTTTTTATTAACCAGAATATACCTCTGTAGTATGATTTCATTTAATCAAACTGTTTTCTGAACGCCCACGTAAAACTGCTTATCCTCATCTGCTCGTTCCTCTAAGGTGAGTTCTGAAAAAAATACAATAAACAAAAATAATCAAAATTTTGATGTTACATGAAAGAGCTGAAAGGTTTGGATGCAGGTGCAAAAATTAATGGTGTGTCAGTAAGCTGTTTGTTTATGCGGACGACGCTGTGCTACTTGCAAACAACGAACATGAACTACAAGCCCTGGTGTCTAGTATGTATGAGGTATGCAAGTGATATGATTTGATGATGAAAGTGAATTAGTCCAAGTTCGAAAAATAAGAAAACATGACAGTCTGTTATATAAGTGTGAATGGTAAAAATCTGGAACAAGTGGATGAATTTGTTTATTTAGGAAATATATTTACAGAGGATGGGAGAGTGGAGAAGTATCTTCTGGAAGAGCCTGCCACTAGCGCACCCAACCGACCAACGGACTGATGGATCCTTACATCCACCAGTCCAAAAGAAACATCCACCTAGACAACGATGAAGTGGAAGAAGAAAACAGATGATGCTCTAGTGCAAGAACAACTGCCCTCCGAAGTCAATGCGTAAAAGCAGTAACCGGAGGGCAAGTGTACAATAGGCAGAGGGGGTGTGAAAGATTCCCCACCTCCTACGCAAAAAAAGGTTAGGTTAGGTTAGTTGCCGTCGAGATAACTGATCTGACGGACCAAACAGCAAAAAGATGCTCATAGCCCAAATGTTTCATTACGGATACCATGAGCATTAGAGCCTGAGGAGGGGTTTTAGTGAGTAGAAATCTCACACTGCCACTGGAAAAGTAAACCAGTAACTGAAAAAAAAAGGGTAAGGTTAGTTAGTTGATATCACAGTAAAGGAAGACTGTATATTAATATACTGGATAATGGCAAAGCATGTCATTCTCATAAAATCTCACGCAGTTAAGCGTATTTCGATATGTAGATAGAAAAAATGTGTACGAATACTCTTATATTAAGTTTTACTCTTATGGGAGAGGGTTTGTTGAAGATTTTTGTCAAGAAACCTATGTCATCCGAGGCAAGTTCAAAAATAATTTGTTAATAATTAATTTGTAATATATTATAAAACAAAGCTACTTACACTCTACCCTGGTGGGACATCTAGATAAATCTAGCGGAAGTAGGCTGTGGGCGAAGTGGAGGAATAAATTCAGATGTGGTAGGAGGCCTCTGTTCGAATTCGCCCTCAATTGTGGGAATATTCGTATCGGTAGACAAGCTTGCATCAAAACCGCCTCGGAATCCGATGTGCTGATTTTGAGCGATGTTCTCTCCAACTACACGTAAAAAAGTAATATAAATTAACATAAATCATAATTTTACTATCATTGATAATAATCATAGCATTAACCAATACTCACGATGTCCAATTCCATGCAAAACATCGCCGACGCCATGGCCAACACCGTGAGCGACTCCACCAACAACTTGCCCAACTCCGGTTGCAAGTCCACCAACGCCTTGTCCGAGTCCACCGAGAACTGCACCAGTGCCTACACCAACGCCATGAGCAAGATTTCCCACACCTTGGCCAACACCGTGAGCGACTCCGCCAACAATGACTCCAGCTCCGTGGACAGCTCCACCGACGCCGTGCGCAGCCCCTTGAAGTAAATCGCCCGCGCCATGCCCGACTCCATGGACAAGCCCACCAACGCCTTGACCAACACCACCAACGATCGCACCAGCAGTATGTCCAACTCCATGAACAAGCCCACCGACGCCCTGTCCAATTCCGCCGATGATATTCTCAGCACCATGCCCCACGCCATGGACAACATCGCCAACACCATGTGCAACATTGTGAGCTAGTCCCCCAACGGTTTGTCCAACTCCATTTACAACACTGCCGACGCCTTGTCCGATTCCGTTGACGAGGTTTCCAGCACCGTGTCCGATTCCATGTAGGACGTCACCAACGCCTTTTCCCGCACCCTGGATGGCTCCGCTCACGCCGTCGAATAACCCTTTTCCAAGGTTGCCCACGAAGTGAAATAGCTGCCTCTCATCTCGTCTTGGAACTATAAAAAAAAAGTTATTTTTTAAGTACTAATTGTATCTTAATAGAGACGAAGATGTAAATTGTTTTTTAGAAACAATATGGTGATCGAGGCGCTTACAGGACTTATGACGTCGTATGATTTTGTCCATAATAAGATTGATAATTTTTTTTGACTAAATCTGTATGTATCTTTATAATATGTGTCACTGAAGAAGAACTGATTGTCCGAAACATGTCAATTAAATTTAATATTTTTTAATGTAAATGTTGTATAAACAAAGTGTATAAAAAAAGAAAAAAATAGAAATACTCTATGTTCCGCTGTAACAGCAATGGGGTGCCAGACCACATTAAATCTACCCTATTTTCCTTCTATGTTCGTAACTATAAAATCAACGATAACGAATGTGAAGTATAAAAAAAACTTACTCGTCCTGTCCGTCTCCAAGGGAGACCCTGCAGCCAAGACCAGGAAGACTGCGAATACCGAGAGAGATGAGATCAGCTGCATTTTCATTGTTGTAATGTCCACTCTAACAATACAACCGAAGATGTGAAGATCTTGAAACAGTGAGAACGTTTTATACCAAAATTGGTGTACATTATTGCATATCTCGAGTCTCGACACACCGCTAAGAGGCACAAATCTTAATGGTCAAACGCCTTTAATTACCTGCTGGTACTTAGATAACA
Source organism: Lepidostoma basale (assembly GCA_022606425.2). Classification (NCBI taxonomy): domain Eukaryota; kingdom Metazoa; phylum Arthropoda; class Insecta; order Trichoptera; family Lepidostomatidae; genus Lepidostoma; species Lepidostoma basale. The sequence continues at coordinate 267,763 of JAHDVF020000595.1, read as the reverse complement.
ACTATAAATACATTAAACTGTAATTTTGAGCTTTGTTGTTGTTAGCTGTATCATATTTATTATATACTAATCATGTTATAAACGCAACGACAGATAAACAGCCAAAAATGTCATTTTTTTATTGGTCAGTAGCAATTATTAACTAACTAACTAACTAACCATCACGCCGTCTCCCCGAAAGGGTAGGCAGAAAGAATGGACTGTCACACTTTTACTGATGCGGCACTCCATCCTTCTCTTTTCGCCCCGTGGGAGACGCTGTGTTATGGGTTGCGAACCTCATTGCCACCAATAGGCATCTCCCGAGATGATTAAACTTAGTTAAAGAAGTCTTTATGTCTTCAATAATTAGATTATTAATCTTTCTTCAACTTCGCAAACTACGACTCGCGGGTCATTGCAAAATGCGTTCCACCGAGGTGTTCCTGCAAATCAGGGAAGAGATGGTAGTCGCTAGGGGCCAAGTCCGGACTGTATGGTGGGTGCAGGACGATCTCCCATCCGAATTTCTCAATGAGCGTCATTTGAAGTCGTCCGTAAGCATCCCGACCTTGCACAAATCTTAGAATAACCTAAATGTTCTGTTAGGATCTTGTCTAGCTCCCGAACTTTTTGGTTATTTGAATACAGCTTTTTGGTTATTTGAATACAGCTCAGAATGTTTAACGATTTGTGACATAAGAGAAATTAGAGCAAGGAACGGAGGAAGGCGTTAGGAACGTTTCTCGGGAGCGGACCACGCGTGTGCAAGCGAGAGTTTTACAAAAACGGTGATTCGGCAACTGTAGCGGTTAGAAGGTTCTACGATATTCGAGATTTTCGAGGAAAATGGGTCAAAAACATTAAAGATACAGGTAAAGTATCAGAAAAACCAAAATCGCTACTGGAGTGCAGCGCAATCATCAGAAACTCCTTCCCTTAAGTGACCGTATGGGCTGCGATGTCAGCGCGAGAAATTATCGGCCATAACTTTTTTGAAGATGAAAGGGAACGTGCAGTTACAGTGGTTCAGGGTTTTCACTTGACAATATTATTTTTAAGAAAAAAATTCCCAAAATGTGTACTTTTATAATTAATGGCTTACTTTTTTTTTTAAATCAATCCACTAAATTTTTTATTTTTTGAGACACCTCATACAATAAAACTTCTGGAAAACGGACGATTTTGTTCATATTTATTATTTAATTTGGAGTTTTACATCTTCTTATTCTTCCTGGCGCTATCCTAACTCATTTTCTGTGTTGACTGTTGGGGTCGGCTCTTCTCGATCTCAAGATGTACTTCTTACGGTTCTGAGTATTGCCTTTACCCAAGCCATTTCTCTGCAAGATGCTATTGCACTGATCCACGTGTTCCTAGATCTTCCTCTGGATGGTTGACAAGGAAAATTCACCGACAAAAAACTATTTAATGTGTGGTCTGGTGGTCTCCGTTTTATATGCCCGTACCATTTCATCTGCCTTTCTTCAAGCTTTTTATTTATATCAGCACCAACTCCCAGACTGCCCTGAATACGTGAACTTTTTATTTTGTCTCTCAGCGATACCCCAGCGGACCACCTAAGCATTCGCATTTCTGCAGTTTTCAGTTGCCCAGTGAAGCCGCCGTACATTGTTCAACACTCGGAGCCGTACATAATTGCCTGACTTACCCTAAGGTCTGACAATAGTCTAGTATACTTTTCCTTTTAGTTTTACAAGTATTTTCGGGTCACGTAACATTCCTTTCATAGATCTAACATCTTGGTATATTTTTTGTGCTTTCTTCAACAATCTATATAATAAAGATATATATCAAATTTCTTTTTAACAATTATGAACACATATGAGCCTTGGAAGATGCTCTCTACAAAAACAACAAACCATCACGCCGTTTCTCCGCAGGGGTAGGCAGAGAGAATGGACCGCCACACTTCTCTATCCTGACATACCTCTCTTGCTTCCTCCACATTTATACAGCGAGTCATACACGCACGTCGATTCTTCCGGCTTCTGATGTGACCAACCTTTACAATTTGATTGATTTGGTCATGCCATGTTTTCCTCGGTCTACCTCGACTCCGTACTCCATTTACATCGTTAACGTATACTTTTTTAACCATTCTTTCTTCACCTATGCGCTCCATATGTCCGAACCAACGCGGCGATCCTTTCATAATTTTGTTCATAGTACCTTCTTTCGCTCTATATTCCTTTCTAATATCAGCATTTGAGATTCTGTCGTACATCATTCTACCACACAAACGTCGTAGGGACCTCATCTCATCTCATCTCGGTCAGCGACATGACGTCTTACCTTAATGGTTTACGCAAGGCATCATATACGGTGCATAGAATTAAGCCCAAGGAGGGAAGTTCTTATGTGTCGTTTAAGATTGGAATACCGAGTTCGGTTGTCTCGGAGGTCCTAGAGCCTAAACACTGGCCACGCCGTTCTTTTATCAAGGAGTGGCAGGCGGGTGTTGCTGCTCCGTGACTTCCGAGGGCTAACTGACTCGGTTCATCCAATTCTTTCTTCTTCCTATATCAGAACGTTCGTGAATTGAGGAAAAAATGCTCGAAATTTTTCTCCAATGTTTCGGTGAGTGAGGCTAACATAGTCGCTCTCACTGAGACTTGGCTAAATTCGAGCGTCCACTCCTCTGAGCTTTTTGATATGGAGAACTTTAATGTCTTTCGCAGAGATCGGGACAGCAACAGAAGTCGCACTCACGGTGGCGGCTGCTTGTTGGCGGTCGGGAGGGGGATGCGCTGAGGGCTGAGCGCGTCCCAAATCTTGAATCAGTCAATGAGGATCTCTGGGTAAAACTTATGTATGGGGTAAATCATGTAACATATATATGTGTTACATATATACCACCGGGGTCTAATTGGGAAATATATAACCGATTTTTTGATGCGATGCATACGAACTTCAATCTGATCGGAGGTAAAAATGTCATTGTGATGGGAGACTTTAACCTATACTCTGCCCATGGGATCGACAATGTCCAGCGTTGAATGTCGTTTTGAACTCAGATTCCAGAACCTTGGACTTAATTTTGAGCAACATCAAATTGCAAGTTTCAAGATCAGTTACTGTCTCCATTAGTTTCTGAAGATGATTACCATCCCGCGCTAGAGTTTGAGTACTCTGGTAAAGATAATCCTGGTATTACCAGAGTACTGCGCCATAAAAAAGACATCTTCAGAGGATGTAACTTCAGCCAAGGTGATTTTCTGAAGCTATACCAGCTAATGAGTCAACTTGACTGGAGCGACCTGTACAACTTGACCACCGTAAATGATACCCTGCAACATTTTTACAGCATTATTTATAATTTGTTTGACTTGTGCTTTCCCAGAAAATGAATGAGCAATGGTGGGCGGAGATATCCCAGGTGGTTTTCCAGGGAAGTCATCGCGGACATTAAGACCAAACTAGCACATCATGTGAAGTGGAAGGCTACTGGCTCTCGGAGTGAGTACGAGCTTTTCAGTCTGTACCGCTCGGTGATGAAACGCAATGTCCGATCAGATCAGCCTTTCGAGCATATGTGAGCACCATTGAGGGAAATCTTATGGATGACCCCGGATCCTTCTGGAACTATGTGAAAAGTTTACAAAAGGATGGTGGCATCCTTAACACGATGATGCATGGGGATAGAGAGGTTGAGGGTGTAGATATAGCGAACGCATTCGCTAAGCACTTTCAATCTGTCTATAGCAATGTTCCCCCGCGGCTTAATTTCAATTCAGCAACTAATTTTAGTGCCAATTGCTGTGGTCTTTGCAATATCACACATAGATGCGAATGATATTAAATCCTCCATCAAAGCTATGAAAAATTCGCACTCAGTTGGTCCTGATTTTCTTCCCATCTACTTCTTAAAAGGCTGCTCTGAGCTCCTATTATATTCGCTGTATTTTCTATTTAACCTATCGTTAAGTACAAATATTTTTCCTGATCTCTGGAAAATTTCCAGGATCAGTTCTATTTTCGCGTCAGTCAGTCCTGTTTTTTTTTTAAGAGCGCCAAAAAAGAGTCAGTCAAAAATTACAGACCTATAGCGATTCTGTCGGCTCCAGCCAAGCTATTTGAATCTATTTGCACAAATTTATATCTCCCAAAGTCTACCCCCATATTATAATCGAACAACATGGATTCAGGAAGGGGCGTTCTCCTAAAACTAATCTCATGGTATTCACAAAATACATAACAAGGGCCATGGATAATCATCACCAAGTTGACTGTTCATATAATGATTTCTCAAAGGCCTTTGATACTGTGAACCACGAGATTCTAATAGCAAAACTATCTCAAATTGGATTCTCTTCTCAGTTGATTATGTTTTTGTTAGTTACCTCGAGGGGAGAAAACAATTCTCCTCATACGGAATTTTTCAATCAGAACCTTTTCTTGTAAATTCAGGGGTACCACAAGGTTCAAACCTAGGGCCACTCCTCTTTACCATCTTCATAAATGATATTGCGAAGGTGATAAACTTCTCGCGATTTCTTTTATTTGCCGATGATCTGAAATTATTCCTAGAAATTAATAATCCTGACGACTGTCTTCGCCTCCAGTCGGACATTGATAATATTGTTAACTGGAGTCACAGAAATAAAATGCACTTCAATGTCTCTAAGTGTGCTATGATATCGTTTACTAGAGCATTGAGACCTGTGTATCATAGATACACAATGAACAACCAGCAACTAACACACGTATCTACGATGAAGGTCCTCGGGATCATTTATGAAAGTAGGCTGACTTTTCGTGCACATGTCGAGAGAATTTGTGACATTGCACTGAGAATGTTGGGCTTCATCATTCAGACCGGAAGAGTTTTCAGAAATCCCAATGTGCTCAGAGTCCCATACAACGCGTTGGTTTGGAGCAGACTCGAAAGTGGTTCTGTGATATGGAGTCCTCACGAGGCGAGATATTCCGTTATGCTGGAGAGAGTTCAGAAAAAAATTCTGAGGTATCTCTACATGAGGGGGAGTATGGTAGTTATCCGTGGCTGTATCCCACGGCATTTCTTTAAGGAATGCTCGGAACCAATTCTTTACAGCTTCGAAGAGATGGACATCTAATAACCCATTTCTTCAGATTAATTAGGGGATACTTCGAGAACTCGGCCGTACTGGAGGAATTTGGTCTTTTTGTCCCCGATAGATATCTCCGACAGCGACAGCACAGATTGTTTTACCTACTGGCTGCCAGAACCAATCTGCCTCTGGTGACACCGGTGGGAAGAGCAATTAGTCTGCTGAACGCGGTCTCCTCGGAGATCGACGACTTTTATATTAGTGAAGGTACGTCAAGGGGACAAATACTCTTGACTTTAGAAAGTATCTTGTCTTCCTAATGTCGAACCATCTCTAATGCGTTCCTGGTACTTTGTTGTATTTTTATAATATTTTACCTGTACTTAATAGATGCCTTAAACATTTTCCTGTTTGTAATGTCTTTTGAGTTAATAAACTGATTTGATTTGATTTGATTTGATTTGATCTCTACCGCATTTATTCTGCTCTCATATTTCTTCTGCCAGTTCCATGCTTCGCTTCCATACATAAGGGTTGGGATCAGAACTCCATTGTGAACGGTTGTTTTCGCTTTCATTGATAAATTCTTGTTTCCAACAACTACTTTTAAAAAGATGCTCCCTTGGAGCAAAAATAGATCGGGTCAGTATATTCTATACCAGATCGTCAGCGTGGTCAAGTTTGTAAAGATTAACAGACTGCGCTGGCAAGGGAACCTGCACCTCATGCGAGATCTGGACCCCCCATAAAGGGTGCTATTTGACAATCCAGTAGGACGAAGAAGCGTCGGTAGGCCGAGACTGCGATGGTTTGATAGTGCCGTGGGAGACTGTCGGGTCCTTGAGAAGCAAGATTGGGAGGTGGGAGACAAGACAGGATAGAGACGTTTTTTGGAGGAGGCTAAGACACATCAAGGGTTGTAACGCCGAAGAAGAAGAAGACGTTGGGTGCATAGTATATCATGTCTCCTGACGCAAGAATATCTCTCTGGCGCATTGAAGCTATAGCACTCTAAAAGGTATGGGTTATCAATGGGGTTACAGAGATTTTAAATTCTAAGATCATCAATATACTATTTATTTCATAGACATGTTTCGGACAACCGGTCCTTCTTCAGTGAAACTTATTATAAAGATATATTTTAAAAAAATTATAAAATTGTTAACATGATCTGACAGATGTTATAAAGATTTATTTTGGAACGTTTACGCTTTTGTTATAACAAATATTATGATTCAATTTAATATTTAAAATAATAATTTTAAGTTCTTTTTGGGCTTCGAGTAATTACTTACATAAAGGAAATAAATCAAAGATTGCACTTGACCTTAAATTTATTTGATTATTTCTAATATTTTCTTTATTTTTAACTGCTTTTGTAATTTCTAAAATTTCGAGATTGCTCAAAGATATATTTCTATTATTAACATGCAAAATTTCAACGCCAATATCTTAATTAAATTAATGACTCTGATTAAGCTCCCATGTGACATTAGACTTGCGGTTTATACAAACAATAATTAAGGTAAATTAATAAAAAATAATAAAGACAAGGAAAATAAATTTTCGCAATCAGGGATTTATAAACTGTAATGTACTCGAACATTGCTCATATTTTTGTATTGGTTAAACAAGGCGTAATTTTAAATTAAGAATAAAAGAGCATAAAATGATTTTACTGAAATCTCTTGATGGAAGTTCATTTTAAATAATGATTAAATAAAACGATGTTTTTTAACTCCTTCCACTTTTGTCTTTATTTAGACAGCGACCGGTTTCGCCAGGCTCGCTGGCATGGACAGACTGGTAACACTATTAAAAACTTAGTTCTTTATATACATACAGATAAGGGGTGGTAAACATGATTCTATACAAAAATAATCTTCAAATATTTATGTAAAATTTTCTGAATTTAACTATTGGTATTACAGGTATTCTCGGAGGTTCGTATTTAATACAATGGGTTTTAATTTTTATTATCTCTTACATATTCATATATAATGTTTGAAAAAATGGTAATTTTGTTTTAATTATTACTGAATTTAAATATTATATGTTATTATTATATGTTATCTTATTATATTATTTTAATTTTAATATTATATGTTATATATTATATGTTAATGCATTTTTTGCGTGATTTCCACGTTGAATTGCAGGACAGATGCCGGATATCCTGCCATCCGCCTTGTGAACCAGCTAAATATCGGATATCCGATAAAATCACTGTCCATTACATCACTAATCTATACCAGGAAGACAGCGTAGTCATGTTTATTTAAATTGAGCCCCTTAAAAGACCCGTAAGGACGAAGAAACTTCGTCGACCGAGTCTGCAATGATTTGATGAAGGATATATATATAAGGTTCCCACCACCACCCGAGACTGTTATAGGACGCAGCGACGCCCTTTCGTCAGTCTCGCTGCACTATCTAGGCCCGTTCCTTGTCCATCCGGGACTTACGTTAATTTAATTTAGCCTTTTCTTGTCATCAATCAAAAGGGTGACAGACCACATTTAATCTATTCTTTTAACCTTATATATCTCCCGCGCGGCCTCACATCTCTTTATTATGAAATAAAATCAGAAGTAAATATTATATAAAGCACACCTTAAATTAGTAAAAAGAAAAAAAAAACACATTAAAATGATATAAAACACACATTAATTCACAATACACAATAGGACAAATATATAACAAACTAAATTTTAAAACAAGAAGAATATGGTGTATGAGATAGGCGGGAAGATGTTAAGTAAGAATGAATAAATTGGGATGAGATGGATGGAGGACAGGTTTTAGAAAGAGCAGAAATTAATTTTAAAAAAAAACAGTATTTATAAAAGACACATTATAAAGAGAAAAGTAGATCAGAACACACCCACGAAGGGGCAGTGTAGACTTCCGGTCAAAACAAAACCAATGAACAGGAGCCAGTGGCAACATCCATGAGCAGCAACTCAGGGGCGCAGAAACAGAAAACAAAACTAAAATGCACAAAACTATTGTAGCAATCATAGCGAACATACTATTCATAATTATCACAATAATTATAATAGCAATAATACCATAATAATAACATAACCAAAGACAAAGACAATAATAATCATTTATTTATAACCATCAAAGTAATCATAATAGCAATAATAACACAACCAAAAGCAATGACAATTTTAACAAATAATGCCAAATAATTTATAGAAACAACAACATGGCACGAGAAGACATAGGGGAGTAAATAAATTACACATCCATTTCACTAAAAAGTTTTGTCCACGCACGAATAAAAGTACGAAGGCAACTGAAATTTTTATCGCTACTTGTTAAGTCACTATTCCAAATTGGTCGATGATCCACTGTCACATTCTCAATCATGATATCTCTATCACTCTGCAAGAGACAGCACTCCCAGAGGATATGGTGGGCCGTCTGGGGCCCCCCGCCGCACACACACTCCGGGTCCGGCGCCAGACTAAGATCATGGAGCCTGGCACGGAAATTGCCGTGCCCCGAAAGCATCTGCACAACGTGATGGTCCAATCGCAGCCACTCACTACCCATCCTCCCAGTCACAGAGGGGAAGAAGGAGTAAGTCCACCTTCCTCTAGGAGAGATGTTCCATCTTTCCTGCCATGCCGACAGAGAAACCTCTCTTAAGCCCCTGCACAGGGCGGTGAAACCATCCTCATCGGAGTTGAATGTAATACCCAGATGGGTCACACTCTCACCCCGCTTAAGGCGCCTCTTAGCAACGGCCTCAAGCACCTCCAGGTCGGCAGGAAGAACTCCCCCTATAACTGGAAGCGCCACTGAGGCCGCAGTCCTGTAAGCACCGGTCAGTGCAAGAAGAGGTATGCGTTGGCCTCTAAGCAGCGCCGAGGATACCGTCCGAGTAGCCAGACGTCCCGACCACACTCCTGCCGCGTATGTGATTCTTGACACATACACGGCTTGGTATAGTAGACGAGTCGCCGGCGTTCGAAGGCCCCAGGACGCAGTACTCAAACGCCGGACCTGCATAAACAAATTCGCAGAACTCTCCGACACAGCCTTGACGTGCCCAAGGAAAGAGAGCGACACATCGACCTGAACACCAAGATATCGAAGTGAATTCTCAAACTTGATGCTAGATTCATTCATCCGTATGACCGGGTTCCTGTTACGATTTAGGTTCCCACGGAGAAGCATGCCGGACATCTTGGCAGGGGAAAAGGAAAGTTTATTGTCAATTCCCCAATTAGCTATCATATGCAGACAACAATTTGAGATATTCTCAATCTCACGTCTGCTTCTGCCGGCCACCAGAAGCAGAGCATCATCTGCATAGGCAACAATGGTTGAAATTCCCGGGAGAGGCAAGAGTAAGAGATCATCAAAAAGGACGTTCCACAGGGTTGGGCCAAGGACCGAACCCTGAGGACATCCCATCGTCGAAACCCTCTCAACTCGAGTCTCCCCATGAGATATCTCAACTCTCCTACCGCAGAAGTAATCTGAAATAATAAGGAACAATTCTTTTGGGCAACCGCGATCCTTCAGTTTCTTGAGAATCATCGGCCACCACGCATTGTCAAAAGCACCCTTGATGTCCAGGAATACTCCAAGGGCATATTTGTACTCTTTATTTACAGAATCATTCACCCAGTCCAGAGAGTACCTAATTGCATCCTCCGTAGAACAGCCTCTCGTGAAGCCAAATTGGCGGGGGCACGGAGGAGTCAATAGGACATCGAGCCTGTTGCGCATCAGCCTCTCCAACACCTTACCCATGACAGGCAGGATGAAGGATATAACGGAAGGTGGCAGCCAGAGACAGAAAAGGATGCTAATATTTCTTGGAGATAGCAAGAAAGCTAAGACTCACCAAGGTTTGCAACGCTGAATATAATGATGATATTACGGCAGTAGAGAGTGTTGGGCTATCTTATCTATTTACCTAGCTCTGCTAATAAATGGCGTAACGTTTGGCTACGGTTCTTCTTCTTCTTCAGACATCTTCCTTGGATGTAGGCTTTTTCCATTTTCTTCCAGCTGTCCCTGCCTTGTCCCTTCCGCATCCAGGTAGTTCCAGATTTTCGGGTTCGGTTTTCGGTTTCATCAGTCCATCTTTTTGGTGACCTCCCGCCAAGAATCGGGTGCAAATACTTATAAATATATACATATGTATGTACTCGTATATGTATTCGCATTAGTGTATGTATGTATTTCTATGTATATATGTACACGGATATTTATTTACGTTTATTTATGTATATGTATTATATCGCTTTTAAGCACCCATCTTGGCTGAGGTTTTCCATGGTTCCCTCAGCCCTAAGACGAATGTCAGGATGGAAACACAGATAGCCCATGGAACACAAGACAGGCACACTCACAAATCACTTAGATTAAACTCGCACACAGCAACACTTTTCAAACATTAGCTTACAAAACACCTTGACCCTGTAACACGTTAAGGTATTTTAGCAAAAACCAACACATGCAAAAAAAAAAAAATTGGGTGAGGTTATGAATAAATAAATGCATCCAATTGTTTCGATCTTTTTTATATTCTCTACATTGTTCTCAGAATTATTCACAACAATTTTTAAGAAACTATAGATCGATTTATATATATATAAACCAAAATGCCCCTATCGTTTGATTTTTCAATCAAACTGTGTGATGGACAAGCTTAAGACTGTGTCCTCTCATTTTCTCTCTCCACCAAGACCAGTTCTGAAATAAATTTACAAAAATATTTAATATTGAAGCATAGAACTAGTATAAGAAGGATACAAATAGAATAAATGCAACAGAAATCAGATCTCTTAGACGAATGTGTGAAAAACTATACATGATGGAGTGTCAAAAAAATATATAAGAAGTGAAGAAGTATTGTGCACAAAATAATGAAGGGAACATTAAGATGGTTTGGACACATAGAAAGGATGAATGAAGAAAGAATGTATGTTCACAGTGTAAATAGAGCAAGAAATAGATCAAATAAATCAAATATTGAATATCAGCCACGTGAGGAGTCGGAGAAATCGACGTGCGTGCATGACACGATGTAAGAATGTTGAGGAATCGAAAGGAGTATAGCCGTAAAGAATAGTGTGGCAATCCTTTCTTACCAGCTACCCCTTCTGAGAGACGACGTTATGGTTAGTTAGTTACATACAAATGATTATAGGAAAATATAAATTATTTTTTCTAAAGTGTTTGTTTTAAAAATGACCTTATTTATATTAATGAAAACGTCTGTTTTCTAGGAGTTTTATTATATTTTAGGTGGAACGATATGTTTCGCCCTTTTAAGGCATTATCAAATGTCAGTTATCATTATCAAATCAAATGTCATATTTCTTAAATATGGAGTTTTACTTCATTTAAATTTTTAATTATATCTCAATAGAGACGAAGAAACAAACTGGAAACTGACTATGGATGATCAAGGTGTTTACAGGACTTATGACCTGTCATTGGTTGGGTTAAGCGCACGCTTTATGTAATTACAACATTCCCCATTCCACCATTGTTATGATCATGTATGATACATTTTTTGGAAGTTGTATACAACTGCCACGTGAAAATAAGTATGGATTTGGAGTATATATACAACTTCCAAAAAATGTATCATACATGATCATAACAATGGTGGAATGGGGAATGTTGTAATTACATAAAGCGTGCGCTTAACCCAACCAATGACAGGTCATAAGTCCTGTAAACACCTTGATCATCCATATTCAGTTTCCAGTTTGTTTCTTCGTCTCTATTGAGATATAATTAAAAATTTAAATTAACCACCCACAGGTGAAAATCCAGGATTCGTATACAGATATAAGTATACATTTCACAAATATTTTACTTCATTGTTCAAGAACAATAAATTAAAAATGAACATTTATTATAACGTCACAATTAAAAATTGAACGGTGCCAATCAATATTTCTGTGCACAGTGGAGTTCTAGTCCGACCCTTACGTATGGAAGTGAAGCTTGGAGTTGGCCGGAGAAGGAAAAAAATAGGATAAATGCCGTATAAATGAGGTCACTAAGAAGAATGTGCGAATAACTATGTATATCAAACAAAAACAAAAACAATGAATATCCAATGATGAAGTAAGAAAGGAATATAAAGCGGATGAATGCGTGATAAACAAAATTAAGAAAGGGTCACTTAGATGGTTTGGACAATGGAACGAATGGATGAGAGAAGAATGATTAAAAATATATATTCAAGTAGTGTGAATGGGAAAATAAGTCAAAGAAGGCCAAGAAAGAATGGCGGCCATGTTCGAAGTATGAACAATCGACGAGCATGCATATCACGATGTGTGAAAGTAGAAGAGGCGCGAGAATTATGCCAGGATAAAACAATGTGGTGATCCATCCTCTGTGCCTACCCCTCCGGAGAAACGGCGTGATGGTTAGGTAGTAAGTTAGTTAGTTAGCCAGACCAATATACAAACACATATAAAAATATGTTGTATCAATCTTGACAAAAAATAGAAAAGCAAACACATGGTTTAAACTATAATATAAAATCTAGAACTCTATCATCCATGACTAATACAGGTTTGATAATAATTTTTTATTATTTTTTTAAATAAAAGCCACTTACACACTTCCCTGGTGTGGCCTCTAGATAAATCTAGGGGAAGAAGGCACTGGGCGAAGTGGAGGCGGAAATTCGGTCGTGGTAGGACGCCTTCTTTCGAATTCGCTCTCAAGTGTATCGGCAGAATTTGCTTCCAAACCGCCTCGGAATCCAATATGATGATTGTGAGCGATGTTCTCTCCAACTGCACGTAGAAAAGTAATATAAATTAGCATAAATCATAATGTTACTATCATTGATAACAATCAAAACATAAAACAATACTCACGATGTCCAATTCCATGCAAAACATTGCCGGCGCCATGGCCAACACCGTGAGCGACTCCACCGACAATGGCTCCAGCTCCATGAACAGCTCCACCAACGCCTTGTCCGAGTCCACTGAGAACTGCACCAGTGCCTACACCAACGCCATGGGCAAGATCTCCCACACCGTGGCCAATACCGTGAGCGACTCCGCCAACAATGGCTCCAGCTCCATGTACAGCTCCACCGACGCCGTGCGCAGCCCCTTGGAGTAAATCTCCCGCGCCATGCCCGACTCCATGGACAAGCCCGCCAACGCCATGACCAACACCATCAACGATCGCACCAGCAGTATGCCCAACTCCATGAACAAGCCCACCGACGCCCTGTCCAACTCCGCCGACGATTTCCCCAGCACCATGCCCCACGCCATGGATAACGTCGCCAACACCATGTCCAACATTGTGAGCTAGTCCCCCAACGGTTTGTCCAACTCCATTAACAACACTGCCGACGCCATGTCCGACTCCGTGGGCAAGTTCTCCAGCACCGTGTCCGATTCCATGAAGGACGTCACCAACACCTTTTCCCGCACCCTGGATGGCTCCGCTCACGCCATCGAATAATCCTTTTCCAAGATTGCCCACGAAGTGAAAGAGCTGCCTCTTATCTCGTCCTGGAACTGTAAAAGAAACTTGTTTTTAATTTCCCGAGGTGCAATCACTTGGCTTTATGATTTTTAATCTTAAATGGTTTTATGAAAAAATAAATTGTATGCAAATAAAAAAATGTGGAAAGCAACGGGAAACTACACCATCAAAAAGGCCCAAGTGGCATCCCAAGAACCAGGAAAGATATTAATAAACTTTGCTGCAAACCAATCCCAGGATTGAAACATAAGAAAAAGAAATAAAAATCTTTTAAAAATTTAATAATATGACAAACCATTGTTTGTCATGTATATCTTACTCAAATACTTCTTACCCTTCTTCCCCTGTCTACGTACTCTACTGTTTTTTTCTAAACCCAACATTAACTCTCTTCCACCCCCCAACTGTGCCCTGCCTTCCTTACACTATTAAGTTTAAGATTTTCGCTCAATATTCCTTTACAGATATGATAATTGTATTGGCTGTATATACCATGTGTTTGAATTTGTAAGTGCGGGCCTAGAAGGGGAAAAAAAGAAAAAGAAAGAAAATAGTAGTTTAAATGTGGCCTTGTGTCTCTTTGATTTTCGTAAATGAAATAACAATTAATGTCAGTCCCGGATGGACGGGAGACGGGCCTAGGAAGTGAATGAACGAGGCTGACGAAAGGGCGTCGCTGCGCCCTATAACAGCCTCGGATAAGCGGTGGGAACCCCTACTATGTCTATACAATGAATCTTTGAATTCATAAAAAATCTTAATTGTTGTATTCCACCATTTTTAAGGAATAAAGCTTTATTTTATTATATTTTATTTTAAGAAGTGAAAGCGGTGCATATCATGGTGTAATGAACAAAATAATGAAAGGATCATTAAGATGGTTTGGACATATGGAAAGAATGAATGAAGAAAGAGTATTAAAAAATATATATGTTAACGATGTAAATGGAACCAGAAATAGAGGAAGACCGAGGAAAACGTGGCACGATCAAATAAATCAAATATTGAATGTCGGCCATGTGATGAGTCAGAGAAATCGACGCGCGTGCATGACACGATGAATGAATGTTGAGGAAGCGAGAATAATATGTCAGGAAAGAAAAATGTGACAGTCCATTATTTCTGACTACCCCTTCGGGGAGACGGCGCGATGGTTAGATAGATAGATAGATAGATAGGTTTTATTTTAAATTCAAAAGTGTCTGAATTGGTTCTCCAGAGAATTAAACAAGAAAATAGGAGAATTATTTTATTTTTCAATTTGTCGAGAACATGATGTATCTCGAATCAATACCAATAAATAGTCAACCTGGATGCAGTCTGCACAAGACAGAATGACATGGAAGCAAATGGAGGAGGCCTTTGTCCAGGAGTGGACAGGAATAGGCTGAAGAAGAAGAAGAAGAAGAAATAGTCAACTAGTGTTAACACCACCAAAAGAAGGCGACACATGTCATGTTCATATCTCTAAAGTGTTTGTGACTTAACAAAATTAAAACGTGACTTACTTGTCCTGTCCGTCTCCAAGGGAGACCCTGCAGCCAAGACCAGGAAGACTGCGAATACGGAGAGAAATGAAATCAGCTGCATTTTCGTTGTTGTACTGTCCACTCTAACAATACAACTGAAGATGTGAAGGTCTTGAAACAGTGAGACCGTTTTATACCAAAACTATTGCACATAACATGTCTCAAACTCGACACTTTGCCGGGAGGCACAAAGCTTAATGGTCATACGTGTTTAATTACATTCCAGTTCTTAGATAAAATTATAATTAAGATATTAAAATATCGCATTATTTGAGTATTATTTTAGATGTATCGGAATAATTCGGCCGAGATAACCAAACCGCAGAGCTAAAAAGAAGAATTGGACTAAGCTGTCTAATTCTATGAAGCCTGCGTTCCGCCATTTGGTACTAATGGTCTTGAAACTGTAACATTGTCCAAACAAAATACCAAAAAACTTCGAGTGACCCAAAGAGCCATGGAAAGAGCCATGTTAGGAATAAGCCTAAGAGACAGTCAGAAACGATACTGTCTGAAAAAAAAACGAAAGTCACTCACATCATCCACCGGGTGGCGACTCTAAAATGGCAATGGGCAGGTCACGTAGCCAGAAGCTCAGATGAAAAATGGACAAGAAGACTGCTGACTTTGAGACCGTGAACGGCAAAGAGAAGTGGAGGTCGACTGCAACTACGCTGGAAGGATGATCTGAACAGACACGTTGGAATGACCTGGATGCAGTCTGTACAAGACAGCGTGACATGGAAGCGAATGGAGGAGGCCTTTGTCCAGGAGTGGACGGGAATAGGCTGAAGAAGAAAAATAATATTGCATACTAATCCTGTAAATAATGCCACGAACGATATTCTTTTTTCTACTTCTTTAACCTTCTTCCGTCCACTATTTTCTTCCACTCGTATCGTAATATCGTCAGTCCATGTTTAACCAGGCCTCCCGACACTCCTTTTTTTGATCAAGGCATCCACTGAAGTATTTTGGATGTCCATTGGAGATATCCCTATCTTGCTGTAAGTCCAGCAAATGCCACTTTAATTTAGCTGAACGATCCATGATGCCGGCATCTTTGATTCGGCGTATTATTTCTTAATTTCTAAGTTTGTCTCGGAGACTCACGCCGAGCATTTGCCTTTCATTGTTTAAGGCATTATCAAATGTTTACTCAAATTAATGTCATTTGAAAATCAATGCCCTGGGAAGGCGAAACATGTCATTCCCATAAATTATATTACAACTTCTAGAATATAGATGTATTCATTCGTGTTAATTATTTAAAATAATAATTAAATAAAAAGATATTTTAAAAACTATTTCGACATTTGTCTTTATTTCGACAACAACCAGTTTCCCCAGGCATGAAGCCTGCCAAAACCGGTCGTTGGCGAAATAAAGACAAATGTGGAAGAGTTATTAAAAATACAGATTGGTCTGTCGATGCCAGCTATGAAGCCTGGGGAAACCGATTGTTGTCAAAATAAAGACAAATGTCGAAATAGTTATAAAAATTATCGTTTTATTTAATTATTATTTCAAATAATTAGCACGAATGAATACATCTGTTTCCTGGAAGTTGTATTATAATTTATGGGAATGACATGTTTCGACTTTCCAAGGCATTGATTGTCAAATGACATACATTTGAGTTTACATTTGATAATGCCTTTGAAAGGCAAAACAAATTATTCAAATAAATTATAATATATCTTATAGAAAACAAAAGGTTTCATTTTTAAATTTTGATTAATTTGATGGGACCATGTTTTCTTTTTGTTTTCCTCTACTTCCTGTTCATATTGTTCAAGTATACTTCCTTTACTATAATTTATTTCCATGTATCTAAACCATCTTAATGAACCTTTCATTATAAGGATTAATTGTATCTCAATAGAGACGAAGATGTAAATTGTTTTCTGGGAACAGAATGTGGTGGCCGAGGCGCTTACAGGACTTATGACCTGTCATTGGTTGGATTGAGCGATCGCTTTATGTTTTAACAACATTCCCCATTCCGCCATTTTTTTTATGACCACCACGTCTGACAAATTTTTGGAACTTGTTTATTATTCTACAGACCATTTTATTATTCTACAGACCATATTGGTGAGAATCACACTGTCAATCCCGGGAATCAAACCTGGGACCTTCGATGCGGCAGTCGTATCTGTTGCCACTCTGCCACGAAGGTCGTCAGAAATTCCAAAGATCCAAAGAATTCAATCTACGCATTTATGAGGATATAAGTGAAGAAAGAATGGGTAAAGAAGTATACGTTAACGATGTAAATGGAGTACGAAGTCGAGGTATACCGAGGAAAACATAGCATGACCAAATTAATCAAATTTAAAAAGTTGGTCATGTCAGAAGCCGGAAGAATCGACGTGCGTATTTGACTCGCTGTATGAATGTGGAGGACGCTAGAGAGGTATGTCAGGATAGAGTAGTGTGGCGGTCTATTCTCTCTGCCCACCCCTGCGGGGAAACGGCGTGATGGTTTGTTGTTGTTGACTTTATTTTCTTCTTTTTCTTGTCATTGATGAGCTTTTTTTATACATAAGATGTAAGGAGGGCACTCAAAAGGCTTTATCTCTCTTTCTGTTTCCGCATGACGGAAGGCTTGGCAAAATGTTTGTGAATTCCAGGGACGATACTTTTAGTGATGCCTCACGCGGAAACACCTTTCTTGTACTTTCTTTTTTTTTACGTATACAACAGGTCATTTGAACCCAATTCCAGTATAAAATTTGTTTTTAAGCTGATATATTGATTCTCGTGACACGTGACAGGTAGCCAATCTATCGCCATTTTATTGTCACGAGAATTCTACGCCAGACCAAAGACAGTGTGACAATCACACTGCCATCGCCGGGAATCGTACCCAGAACCTTCGGAATGGGAATCAGAGCTCTTACCACTCTGCCACGATCGTCATTATGATGGAAGGTTTGAACATATTTGTATTGTTTCCAGATACGCTGGATATTGAATGGTAAATGCATACTTTTGCTTCCATTAAATCAAATCAGTTTATTTAATCAAAATATATTACAAACAACAATTATAGTTTAATAGGGTATTGAGCACACTAACCATGTTGAGAAATTAACCTCTGTTTATGGTGATAATTGACTCTTATCTTGAAGTAATTAATATTTTTGTCCATAGATTTACAAGCCACCACACGTTCCATATATTTTTTTAATTATCGCCCCCCCCCCTCCCCCTTCCAGTAATTAACATTAAAACTTCGGTTCTTAATTAATTGAAATTCAAACCTTCAGATATCTATGGTTTAATTACATTTACGGGAATGACATTTTTCGCCTTTCGTTAAACATTATCGGATGATTTGATGACATTAAAAACATTTGATGATGCCTTTAAAAGGCGAAACATGTCGGTCCCAAAAAATTTCAGAAAATATATTTATTCGTATTTACTATTTAATATCGTCGGCAAAGAAACAATGCCTTTGTATCTGCCAATAATTGTTCTCGAGAATGCTCAAGAAATCATTTTCTTCTTCTTTTGGTACCATGTCAGGTCCCCCCAACGTTGGCGATCACTGCAGCAAAGGCATCTCTATCTTGCGCCACTTGGAACAGGTTCTGAATTCTTGTTATTCCCGTCCACTCTTTGATGTTCCGCAGCCAGGACAGATGCCTTTTACCAACTCCCCGACGTCCCTCAACTTTACCCATTAATATCAGTCGAAGGAGATGGTATTTTTCCTCCCTTAGTACATAACCCAAATATAAGACCTTTCTAATTTTCATACTCGACAACAGCTCTCTATTGGCCCTGGCTCTCTGTAGTACGTCTGCATTACTGAACCTATCGGTCCACGGTATACGGAGCATACTGCGGTATATCCACATCTCGAACGCTTCCAACCGGTTCATTACATTCACTTTCAGAGTCCAGGTTTTGCAGCCATATAGTAGAACATACCATATAAAACATTCAATCATTAATTGTCGGAGTTTCAAGTTAAGATTATCGTTGCAAAAGAATGTTCTCATTTTATTAAATGCAGCTCGTGCAACTTCAATTCTGATTTTATTTCAATGTCCATGTCAAGCGCTTTGGTGATAATGCTACCAAGGTATTTAAATTGGTCGACCATTTCAACATTCACACCATTCAGTTGCAGAGTGGATGAAGAATAGCTAAGTCGCCAAAATTGTCGACCTTCGTGGCTGAGTGGTAAGAGCTCCGACTTCCATTCTCAAGGTCCCGGGTTCGATTCCCGGCGATGGCAGTGTGATTGTCACATTGTCATTGGTCTGGTGTAGAATTCACGTGACAATAAAATGGCGATAGATTGGCTACCTATCATATGTCATGTGAATCATCAATATAATAGCTTAAAATAATGTGTATACAGTAATGAGGTTCAAAAGACCTGTTGTATACAAGGAGAAAAAAAAAATATCATCCATTTGTTCTTCTTAACGTAGATTAAGAGGATCATAATCGTATCAAACCCGTTAGCTAGCAAATAATTATTGAATAGTCAAAGGCGATTAAACATATATTTAATACAATAAACATTATGAAACAACTATATGATTGGATACAATTCATCAAAAATCATAATTTTAATTTAGATGTTTGACTTTTATGTACATGATCATTGTAAACATGAACTAAAAATGGCGAAAATCGTGTGGTGAACCGTGGTAGAAGTCGCGGTGGTGATCATACGGCCATCCGAAATGATGACGATCGTGAGCCTGTTGCAAATGATCCCAGTGATAGCCATGAGGATCGTCACAATCCTCATCTCGCTGTTCTTTCAATTTGACGAGCTTCAACAGATCATCATAATGCTCGCCTTTATTGTTATCTATAACGATGACAGTTTCAGGAATTGGTTTCTGCTTATTAACAAAATCATCTTGTCTACGTCCATATGAGTAATCGACAGGAGCAATTGGTTGATTGATTCCAGAGTTGTCAACGCCAAAAGCTGAGCCGAAATCGGACACACCCAGATTTGGATTACCAACCACTTGACCAATGTTTCCACCTTGTCCAACACCTGGAGGGATGAACTGCTGTTGCGGGTTGCCTCCCATAAACTGGGCCTGCGTTGGATCCAAAGGTGCTGGTGGTGGAATTTGACCACCCTGCAGAGGGATGAACTGCTGTTGCGGGTTGCCTCCCATAAACTGGGCCTGAGTTGGATCCAAAGGTGATGGTGGTGGAATTGGACCACCCTGGATCGGTGGTGGAGGTGGTGGGAATGGAGGCGGGGGAGTTTGGGATTGTCCAACTACTCCAACGTTGATGTTAATGGCGTTTCCGTTTTTCGTTCCTGCTTTATCACCTATAGGACCTTTTCCAAAGACAGACTCAACAAGAGAATCTTGTAGTCCAGTTTGTATTATGTCTGGAATCGATTGACTTCCCGCGTTGAGTCTACTCTGTCTCTTCACGCGCTCATTGCTTGCATCTAAAAAATAAATAAAAATATTATTGAATAGTGAGATCTCTAAGACGTTTGTGTGATAAATCTGTGTATGATAGAGTTTCAAATGCAAATATAAGAATTGAATGCAGTGTAAATGAACAAAATAATGACTGAATTATTAGGATGGTTTGAACAGTATACATAAACGACGTAAATAGAGGTAACCCGAGGAAAATGTTGCATGATCAAATCAATCAAAAATTTATTGTCGGTCACGTGAATAGTCGGAGAAATCGACGTGGGTGCTTGACACGACGTATGAATGTAGAGGAAACGAGAGAAGTATGTCAGGACAGAACAGTGTGACGGTCCATTCTTTCTGCTTACGCCTCTGGGGAGAGTTATTAAATACTCCATTGTTTTTTTGTTTTTTTTTTTAAAAGACTAACATCAAGGATTTATATCAATGATACTAGAATTCATTTTACAATCTTCAATGTGAGCTGAAAATAGCTCATTATTATGAAGAAGGAATCTGGTCGTGTCCAGGCTTGAACCCATGTCCCCTGGATCAGGAGCCA
Organism: Lepidostoma basale; assembly: GCA_022606425.2. Classification (NCBI taxonomy): domain Eukaryota; kingdom Metazoa; phylum Arthropoda; class Insecta; order Trichoptera; family Lepidostomatidae; genus Lepidostoma; species Lepidostoma basale. The sequence goes on along the minus strand of JAHDVF020000595.1, from coordinate 246,705 downwards.
AGCTTCTATCCCCTAGAATCCCCCTTTTGCCGAAACATTTCAACATTATTAACTGTTCAAATTTATAACACTAAGATAATGAAAAAAATAAGAAATGAAAATATTTGTATATTTAGTTAAAATCCAATGATGTTTGTGTCTTGACCGGTTTCGGCAGCTCGCTGTCATCTTCTGGTGAAGATGACACAAAATTCAGTGGATTTCAACTAAATATACATTTCAAAAAGATTTTTCACATTTTTTTTTTCATTATTTACAATGAACTTCTATCATGAAATTTCAATTAACAACATGTATTTTTTATAACACTGTTATTATATCACAATTTTACATGTCGCGAAAGCTGTTTCGCCAACCGATGTTGGCATTATCAGGTGTTACAAACAACAGATATTGATAACGAACTCTATTTTTTTGTAAATATATAATTCAAAAATGAAAACTTATATATACTCGTATAATAACTTTTTTTTAAATCTCACCTGTTAGAACACTTTCGTCTCCAATATGGCGGCAAGACGAATAGTTTATTTGTAACAAAACTGTTGTTATAACTATTCCCGCCAATAAACGCGTACGTGCCATTGTGTTTCAAGCTATCGGATAATCGTAATGACATAAATATCAGACATGTTCTTGTTATATACATATTTTCCACTGGTTTTAATTAGTTGGATGACTTACTCATACGAAATGAACGGGTCTCGGGAAAACCTATATCTAATATGGGTAAAATTAAAGTAATTAGTACGTGGCTTGAACACAATGATTCAAGATAAACAAGTCGTTGACTTATCTTCATTTTAAATGATTTGGTAAAAATCTACGTCTCGAGTTCATTCATTAGACCAACCTGTCTCTGGTGACAACGGTGAGAAGAGCAATCAATCTACCAAACGCGATCAACGTCTTTCAAGTTAGTGAAAGTACGTTCAGAAGACCAATAATCTTGACTTTAGAGAGTATCTTGCCTTTCTAAAGTCGAACCATCTCTCATGCGTTTCTGGTATGATATATTATATTTTTACCTGTTCTCAAATAAACCTTAAACGTTTATTTTGGTTGTAATAAATATTTTTTTTTTAAAATGATTTGATCTGATCCGATCTGATCCGATCCGATCAGATCCGATCCGATCCGATCCGATCCGATTTGATCTGATCTATTCTGATCTGATCTGATCTGATCTGATCTGATCTGATTTGATCCGATTTGATCAGATCTGATCTGATCTGATTGGATTTGATTTGACATTTGACATTTTCATAAAATTTAAATAAATTAATTGTGATATTGTAACAGTGCTAGAAATAATACCGTTTTTTAATATATACGACCATAAAATTAAAAAATGCAATTTTAATAAAATAATAATTATTTTATTTCGAAAAATCAATATTTTACCAATGTATCATTAAAAACGAAAGAAAATAACATTATAAAAGTAATAATGATTATAATAACAATAACGTATTTAAAGTTCAATACAAAAACGAAAAATAACTCAACAAATATTGCTTTTATTTAAATATTTTTGGCACCACAAATGTTTAATTTTAGTTTGTTATATTATATTTTAACATTTTTGTCGATTGTTCCTACTTCGAACATGGCCGCTTTTCAGTAATTGATTAATTTGGTCATGCCATGTCTTCCATGGCGTTCCTCAACTTCTTTTTCCATTCACATTACTCGCATAATTTTTTTTAACCATACTTCCCTCATCTATTCGTTCCATATGTCCAAACCATCTTAGTGAGCCTCTCTTAATTTTATTTATCACGCATTCATCCGCTTTGCATTCCTTTCTTACTTCATCCCTAGATATTCTATCATACATTGTTTTTCCGCACATCCTTCTTAGTGACCTCATTTCTATGACATTTATCCTACTTTCATCCTTCTTCTGCCAACTCCTAGCTTCACTTCCATACATAAGAGTCGGAACTAGAACTCCATTGTGCACTGCCATCTTTGCTTCAGTCGATACATTTGCGGTAATGACTTTGAGTGCACCATTTATTTTGTTTCCAGCTCCAGACTTTCTTCCGATATCTTTCTCCATTTTTCCATCTCTTGTGAACATGCTTCCCAGGTAGACAAATTCGGCAACCAAAGTGTTTGTGTTATTATTTCACATTTGTGTTTTACTTTCATAAAATTTATTTTGTTTCTTTAATAATACGTTTATTGAATAGTATTATATAATGAAAAGAAATAAGTGGAAAGTATGAAGGATGATGACGATATCATTTGAATCAGAAAAAAGATAATACGTGTATTGTTGGTAATTATATCTTTATGATTTATAATCAAATATATAATTCGTATTTTTAGCATGTTGTCTTCTGGACGTGATGATGGAAGATGGAGCCAGAGGGTTACTGAATGGCCAAGGTTGGGCGGAGGAAGTGTTGGGAGATAGTCTACCAGGTGAAGTGATGATATTTCGCGGACGGTGGAAAGGACCTGTAGAACACTGGCGAGAGACCGAGAGAGATGGGATGGAGAGGCTTACGTCCAGCAGTGAATGGAGACAAGCTGACGAAAATTCGGTAAATATTTATTAATAACGAAAACGTCAGTTTTATTTAAGTTTTATCATATTTTCATATGGTAGTGACATTATTCAAAATTTGATAATTTCATAACAAGGTGAAACAAGCGACTAGACGATTTTATCAATATTTTTTGTTTAAAACTAAATAACCATCACGATGGCCTACCATGCCGTTCAATCCTGATATACCTTTCTAGAGTTATCCACATTCATAAATCGTAACATGCACGCTCGTCGATTTTTCCGACTTCGAATGTGGCTGCCTTTCAGTTTTTTTATTAATTTGGTCATGCGATACTCTCCTTGGTCTTCTATGACTTCTCTTTCCACTCACACTATATGTATACAACATTTTTACCATTCTTCTCCCGTCCATTCGTTCCATATGTCCAAACCATATCAGGGATCATTTTTTAATTATACTTACGATGATATCATCTCCCTAACATTTCTTCGTTATTTCGTCGTTCGGTATTCTATCATATATAATTATTTAATATGGAGTTTTACATAATTGTTCAAGAAACAATATCAAAGATTCATTCATATTTATTGAGATATATATTATTGCTTAAATAAAAAAAACTATAATAACTTACTAACTAACCATCACGTCATCTCCATGTAGGGGTAGGCAGAAATAATGGACGCCACACTGTTCTTTCCTGATGTACTTCTTTCGCTTCCGCAACAACTTATACATATGCACGCACGTCGATTTCTGCAACTCCTCAGTGACCAACATTTAATATTTGATTGATACGTTTTCGCCACATTTACCTCGGTCTTCCTCTATTTCTTGTTCCATTTATATAGTGAACATATACTTTCCTAATCATTATTTCTTCATTAATTTTTTCCATGTGTCCGAACCATCTTAATGACCCTGTCATAATTTTTTTCCTTTCATTCGCACTGCATTCATATACTCATTCACAGATTTACCAAACATTCTTTGAAGAGGTCTATTTTCTACTCAATTTATTATATGTTCATCCTTTTTTTGCAGTTCCATGCTTCACTTTCATAAATAATATTTGATTTATTACATCGTACATACAATTTTTTTCTAGTCTGATGCATTAGCTGCTATTTCAAAATGACAAACGCGATTTATTTCAAAGCTGGATAAAAGTATTCGCAAATAATGATATGAAGAATACAGGTATGTTTTTCTTTAATTATAAATGTAAAAGAAAAAAAACTAAACTAACTAACTAACCATCACGCCATTTCCCCGGAGGGGTAGGCAGAGAGGATGGATCGCCACACTGGCCTGTCCTGGCACACCTCTCGGGCTTCCTCCACATTTATACATCGCACCATGCACGCACGTCGATTATTCCGACTTCGAATGTGGCCGCCTTTTAGTAATTGGTTAATTTGGTCATGCCATGTTTTCCTCGGTCGTCCTCGGCTTCTTTTCCCACTCACACTGCTTGTGTACAACTTTTTAACCATTCTACTCTCATCCATTCGTTCCATATGTCCGAACCATCTCAGGGATCCTCTCTTAATTTTATTCATGATGCAGTCATCTGTCTTACATTTCTTTCTTATTTCATCGTTCAGTATTCTATCATACAACGTTTTCCCGCACATTCTTCTTAGTGATCTCATTTCTACGGCGTTTATCCTGCTTGGAGCTGGCAAAAGAAGGATAAATGTAAAAGAATCAGTAGAAATATTTTGTTTATAAAAATATTTATTGTCTAGAACTGAGATGACATTTTTATTGTTTTTTAAATATAAATGTTGTATTTATAATATAAAGTAAATAAAAAAGAAAAAGAGAAATAAATTATGTAAATCTTCATATAAATATTAATACGAATGAAAACGTCTGTTTTCTAGAAGTTTTATTATATTTTATATGGATGACATACTTTCTTAACCCTCCTCCATCCACGCGCTCCATATGTCCGAACCAACGTGCCATGTTCTGGTCTCATCACCAGAAGATGACAGCGAGCTGCCGAAATCGGCCGAAGACACAAACATTAGTGGACTTAAATTAAATATACATTTTGAAAAGATTTTTTACAATTTAATTTTTATTTTAATAACCTTAATTGTATGTTATCATAGTGGATTAGCAACTTATTTAGTTATAATTAATAAATATATAACTATAAAACTAAACATATATTTCATTTCAAAGATTTATTTTCTACATTAAACCTTATCAAAGTGAATTGCTCTGTCTCATATATCAATATTAGAAAAGCAGGGGGTCTCCACAAAACAGAAAAAACGACATGTGGTCTATGGGACAAAAAATCAGGGGATATCTGCACTAGATTGAAATTTGATAAACTCTTGATAATCACCAGTGATGGTAGTCGTTTTCATGATGATCAACCTCTGCATCATGATGCATATGCCGGTAATAATAATCATAATATTTCTTCCATTCGTCGTCAACGTGATGCGATGCACAATATTCATTCCACTCGTTCAAATCTTTAAACGAGTCGTACAGCTTCTTTTGCTCTTCACCTTTATAAGCATCAACAACTTCGATATTATCTTTATGATGATTTGGAACGTTCACAATTCGCTGATTTTCCGCATTTTGGATTATACTTGTTTCAACGTTATTATTTTGTGTTGTTTCACTGTTTGGCCGATACCCATTTCCAAGCGTTGCCGATTGAGCATCCATTGCTTGCCCGATGTATGTGTATCTTGGTATACCTCCAACTCCAAGAACCGGTGCACCTAAACCGCCTTGTTGACCACCAACGCCTTGAGCTTGTGCCAAAGCTGGAAGACCACCGACACCTTGAGAAGGTCCAACGGGTTGCCCAACAATACTTTGTCCATATGCAACTCCTTGATTTGGATTACCGATACCGTCTTGTCCATTTACTCCTTGGTTTAAATAACCGATACCATTTTGTCCCATATCTCGTCGATTTTGATTGCCGATACCGTCTTGTCCATTTACCCCTTGGTTTAAATAACCGATACCATTTTGTCCAATATCTCGTCGATTTGGATTGCCGATACCGTCTTGTCCATTTACCCGTTGGTTCAAATAACCGATACCATTTTGTCCAATATCTCCTTGGTTTGGATCACCGATACCACCTTGCCCAACTGCTCCTGATCCAGCACTAGGTTGGTTTCCATTTAAACCAGAAAGAGCCAAGTTGATATTAATTGTATTTTCATTGCTTATATTAGCCTGTCTTTTATGCCTGTCTGGGGGGGAACGAGATACAATTACTTTTCCAATCATTCTATTAATTATGTCATCATCATGATCACTTGTATCTCTCGATTGTTCTTCGCTGATCGTTTTGAAATTATCTGTAAAATTGTAACATAAATATATTTATTTAAATTATCTCTCATATAAAAAGTGTACACATTACATTTTAAAAACACAATTCCATCATTGAGTATATTGTTTGTTAAATAATAATAAATACTTTGTATTGTATTTTATTACAATAAAAAAACTACATTTAGGTGTCTCATTTCATCTTGCTAGAGCTTTATTATATAATATTTAAAATATGGAACTTTATACTATAAAAAAATTGTAAATACTGAATTTTTTATTATAATTTAATAATTCCAATATTGTTTTTGTGGCATGTTATTGAAGAATATAACTATAATATATAATAAAGCTATATCTATCCGTATAATAATTATTTATACACCGTAAAAAATCTAAAAATTAAACTTTTTCCGTAAGCAATAAAAATAAGCAAATTTCACTTTTTGAATCTTAAAAAACGATATATGTCATATGTAATATATATAATTTAATACGTAAAACAATTCACATAATCTGTCGATGCCAGAAAACCTGGCGAAACCGGTTGTTCTCGAAATAAAGACAAAAGTGGAAGAAGTTAAAAAACATCGTCTTATTTAATTATTATTTAAAATGAACTTCCATCAAGAGATTTCAGTAAAATCATTCGATTATCTTAATTCACACAATGTTAAAGAATTGTGACTTGCTTACCAAGTATTTGAGTCAAGTTGGATTGACATAAATCTAAACCAAAAATTATTAATATTATCCCAAACAGATTGTACGTCATGACGGAGACAACGTTATAATGTTATTAGATGTCTGGAATTGTCCATTTTATAGCAATTTGAAATACATTCATAATACGACTTGATGACCAACTGGAAAATACTTTGTAACAGAGAGAATATCAGACCAATTGAGGTAACACGTCACTCCCATTAGACATAAGAATGAGATGTAATTAACACATGAAATTCAAAGACCCCAATCACGTGGTCAGTTAATTATACGAGTAGGTCAGAAAATATTTATAACTTACTAACCCACTTATCATCACGCCATTTCCCTGGACAGGCAGACGAGAGATAATACTCTTCGACTTTTCTTTGATGGCCCTACAGCCCATATCGAGCCTTAGCCTCCAGTCAGTGGCGGTACTCCCATAGAAGCCCAGAAGCCCGGCTTGCGTAAGAAATTTTGAATCAAAACCTCTTCTGGCTCATAGAGGTTCAGCTCTTGTGGCTGTTCTTCTTACGTCTGATGGGAACATTTTTGGAAGGTGATTTGGTGGGTTTTTGGTCTATGCGGAGTATGATTACATAGATCTGGGGGTTTAGATTCAAAATTTCTTACGTAAGCTGGGCTTCTGAGCTTCTATAGGAGTACCGCCACTGCCTCCAGTATTCTTTGCCTCAAACTACTGTTTTCCTCCGCTCTGACATTCAAATCTGATACTCCTAACAATTTCACCCCATCTCTCTTAAATTCATCCTCACATCGCAAAAGGTCGTAATGAATTATGATGCAATGCTTATTCTCCATTTATTTTTTCATTCACACTGATACAAGTACATTATTACGAGTACCATTCTATCCTCATTGATTTCTTACATGGTATATATCCAAGTCTTTTGGGAGATTTTCATTAGGTCATAATTTCCCTGTCATATTAAATTATAAGTCCGGTATTCAATCTGATATCGTATTTCCATAAATTGTTTTTGAGAGTTAATATTACAATGTTTGAACTAGATTTATGTCAGTAGGCCATTGTGTGCTATAATGTTGATATAATGGGTATATTTATATTGAGAGTAATAGTATTTTAAACAACTTTAACCATTACTTCTTCTTCTTCTTCTTTCGGTGCCGTGTCAGCAAAGGCATCTCTGTCCTGCACCACTTAGAACAGGTTCTTTATTATTGTCATTCCTGTCCATTATTATATGTTCTGCAGCCAGGACAACTGCCCTCTACCAACTCACCGACGTCTCTCCACTTTACCCATTAACGTAAGTCGAAGAAAGTTTCTCCCCTTAGCACATAACCCAAATATGAGACCTTTCTAACTTTCACACTCGACAACAGCTCTCTATTGACTCCGGGTCTCTGTATGTACGTCTGCATTACTGACCCTATCGGTCCACGGTATACGTAACATTCTGCGGTATACCCACATCTCAAACGCCCCCAACCAGTTCATCATATTCACTTATTTCGCAGCCATATAGTAGAACACACAATTTATAGCATTTAATCATTCTTTGTCGGAGTTTTAGGTTAAGATTAACGTTGCGAAAGAAGGTTCTCATTTTATTAAATGCAGCTCGTGCAACTTCAATTCTGCATTTTATTTCAAAGTTTACTAATTACACCAACAAAACCATCACACGAGTTTTAAATAATATATTCGATATTGTTGTATTATTGACATTTGACATTTCCCTCCAAATCTGAATGTGCTCGTATGTATGGTCATTAACGATATAATATGTCTAGCGTAATACCTGTTATTTTCTTGTTGTCAAATTATTTATTATAAACTAACTAACTAACTAACCATCACGCCATTTTCCGGGAGGAGTAGACAGAGAGGATGGATCGCCACAATGCTCTGTCCTGGTATACCTCTCGGGCTTCCTCTAGATTCATACATCGTACCATGCACGTCGATTATTCCGACTTCGAATGTGGCCGCCTTTTAGTAATTGATTAATTTGATCATGCTATGTTTTCCTCGGTTGCCCTCGGCTTCTTTTCCACGCTGCTTGTGTACAACTTTTTAACCATTCTACTTTTATCCCTTCGTTCCATATGTCCAAACCAAATCAGGGATCCTTTTCTAATTTCTTCCATGACGCAGTCATCTGCTTTGCATTTCTTTCTTATTTCATTGTTCGGAATTCTATCATACATCGTTTTCCCGCACATACTTCTTAGTGATCTCATTTTAACGGCGGTTCTTTTGAAAGCTCCAAGCTTCACTTCCATACTCGAACATGAGGGTTGGCACTGGAACTCCATTATGTTATTTATTATAATGTGACTGTTTACGGTTATTATCTTCTTCTCCTCCTCCTGCTCCTCTTACTTCATTCTCTATTTCTTAATAGTTTCTCTCAATCCTCTTCCACGGAGTCACATGGTCTCTTTTCGAGCAGCACCCGTCTGGGCATGATTTTCGGTTCTCTGCCTTCTGGAATTCTTTCTCACCACTGTTTCATTGTTAATCAGTTATTCAAGCTCATGATTTATTCTGATTTTGAACGTTTCTTCCTCAAGCATGGGTCCAAAAATATTCTTCACGACTTTCCTTTCAATTATTTCTAGCTAACTTTCTTCTCTCAGTTCCAGCGGGGTGATAATATTCTAAAATATATTAATTTCCATTGTTTTGGCCGAAACACTATGATACCTTAACATTTTAAACCGTTAAATTAAAAAACTTTTTTCACAAGTGCAACCAAATCTACATAGATGGCTGACTGAAACTGACACGTGAAGATAAATATGGATTTTGAAGTATATATACATCTTCCAAAAATTTGTCATGCATGATCACAATAACAAAAGGTGGAATGGGGAATGTTGTAATTACATAAAGCGTGCGCTTAACCCAACCAATGACAGGTCATAAGTCCTGTAAACACCTTGATCATCCATGTTCAGTTTCCAGTTTACGTCTTCGTCTCTATTGAGATACAATTAAAAATTTAAAAAACTTTTGTATCACAATTGTATTTTATTTTACGCGACAGCTGTTTCATCAAACTATTTTGTAACACCTAATAATGTCAACATAGGTAGAATAAATGCAGTAGAAATGAGATCTCTAAGACGAATGTGTGGCAAATCTGTATATGATAGAGTGACAAATGCAAGTATAAGAAGTGAATGTGGTGCGAATGAAAGTGTTATGAACAAAATAAGGAAAGGGTCATTAAGATGGTTTGGACACATGGAAAGAATGAGTGAAGACAGAATGGTAAAGAAGGTATATGTAAACGGCGTGAACGGAGCTGAAATAGAGGAAGGCCGAGGAAAACGTGGCACGATCAAATCAATCAAATATTGAATGTCGGTCACGTGAGGAGTCGGAAAAATCGACGTGCGTGCATGACAAGATGTATGAATGTAGAGGAAGCGAGAGACGTATGTCAGGACAGAAGAGTGTGGCGTTCCATTCTTTCTGCCTACCCCTCCGGGGAGACGGCGTGATGGTAAGTTAGTTAGTTAGTTAGTTAGGTTGATGAAATAGCTGTCGCGTAAAATAAAATATAATACAATTGTGATACAAAAAAGAAAGTTATTTATAATAATTTTACAGTTTAAAATATTCATTTCCGTTCAAAAAAAATCTAAAAATCCATAAAGTAGAGAAATAAATAATGTTTTTCTATGTTTATTGCGTATAAAGCTCTGTCGGTAAAGTAGAGTTCCTAGTTTACCGACTGAATACGTTTTCTAAAGTTTGTCTTCAATCAGGAGAATACTAAGAAATGAAATCTTTAAACTTCACTAAGGAAGCACATAGGTTAGGTACTTGGCTCGCGCAATTTGCCCACTGTTTCTCTAGAGCATTGTTTCCTAGCCTAGGGCTCGTGATCCCCCCGTAGTTGTCGTATAAAGGGGTCGTAAAAAACATGTTCCTTTTACGAAAAAGGCTTATTACTACAATGATGTGTTACATTTATTTCAACTTAATAACAATCTGATTAATAACTACGAACTATTAATGGTTTAAATGTGATAATTAGTTAATAATTAACCGTCGCGTTGCCATGTGGTCAATTGAGTTTCCACTGCCAATTTAAAGTTGATTTTCTTAAAACCTATGGACCCTAATATTATAAAAAAAAAATTGTGATCCTCCATTGAAGTGTTCTCAATATTTCGTAATAAAAAAAAAGCAAAAATTACTTCCTTCATCCCAAAAAAAAATATTTTCTAAGACTGCCCTCACCTTCATTCGTGTTAAGGTAGAATTTGTTTTGCTAATATTTACAACTTTATCAAAAGTGACAAATACTTACTCGCTGTTTTGAACGTATTATAAATTATATGTTTGGCCTTTTTCATAGGTACGTAATAATACCGACTGTGGACGGAAACGCAGCACGCAACTTAATAATATCAGAACTGTGAAAATATTAACACTTAACCAAAAGGGACAAATATTAATACGTACTCGTTGTCTTGAACGTACTAAACATTTTGCCTAGGTGCCTTTATCATACGTAAAATCTCGTAAAGTCTCGCCCCGCCGGCCGCGGCGCGGCGCGGCGGAGCGAGACAAGTTTATACTTGGTGCCAGTCGCTCGTATGCTGTGACGCATTCCATATCAGAAATCGCATGGTTCCAGAAAAAAATTAATAAAGATATGTTTTTCAAATAATCCATGTATGTTATAGATATCGATCTATTCCTAATGAAATTCCCTACAAGATGACATAAATTAAATTTTGATTCATCGAGTCATATGCTTGATATTTAGATAAAGTTAGCGGTAAACTGAATTGACCACATGGGAGCGAGCGTTTTGTTTTGAACACGGTACGTTAAGGGTTAAATAAAACGATGTTTTTTAACTACTTCCACTTTTGTTTTTATTTCGGCAGCGACCGATTTTGACAGGCTCGCTGTCGATGCCAGCGAGCCTGGCAAAACCGGTCGCTGTCGAAATAAAGACAAAAATGAAAGTAGTTAATAAAACATCGTTTTTTTATTATTATTTAAAATGAACTTCCATCAAGAGATTTCAGTAAAATCATTTGATTATCTTAAAAATGATATTTAGTATTATTTTTGGCATTGTTGTAAACTTCTAAGTTGTTATATATTATACATGCTTTATGAATTGAACCAATTTTAAGATAATCAGTTTTTTTCGAAATCTCTTTTAAATTTTAATAAAATAAATCGTCAGTACATGCTAGCTAACCTGGCGAAGCCGGTGACTGTCGAAATAAGAACAAAAGTTAAAGTGGTTAATTGCTATTATGAACCTGTTTAAATAAAATAAAATAAATGTTCATTATCTTTTTCATTTAAGAAGATGGCAGTGAAATGCCAAAACCGGTTAAAGCCATAACCCTAAGTGTAATTTAACTAAATATATTGTATATGTTACCCTTGAGATGAGTAATTCATAGAAATGGCGCTCTATAAATTATCCAATTTATTATTATTATTATATATTAAATTTATAAAAAAAAAAACTTTTTTCATTTTCAAATTCATTATTTACAAAGAACTTCTACTATGAAATTTCAAATAACAACATCAGTTTTTAACTTGTTTGTTTATCAGAACTAACTAACCATCACTCCGTCTCTCCGAAAGGGTAGGCAGAACTAATGGACTGCCACACTAATAACCGATGCGGCACTCCATCCTTCTCTTTTCGCCCCCGCGGGAGACGCGGTGTGATGGGTTGCGAACCTCATCGCCACCAATAGGCATCTCCCGGGCACACTTCGATCGTCCAACGTCCACAAAATAAATATAAAACAAATAATATAAAATACAGTGCTACAAAATAAAATAACAAAGTAACATAACTTTACAATGTTCTTTTTGATGGTGCACATGTCATCTGGACGATCCGGACATATTTTATTTAATTTATATTCCACGCATCCACCGTTCTTTTAATTAACTGTATTAGGCACTTCTACCTATCCAACTCCAGCAATAACAAATGCACATGAAGGTTCGAAAAAATCACGAAATTTAATTATCAGCAAAAAAAGTGTAAACATATTATTTGTAGCATGAGCAATATAAAACAATCTTAAACGCATAATAATTTTTGTGAGAGGATCGCTAAATTTTTTATGTAATATTTGTTTTTGTTTTTTAGGAGGTCGCGCCACTAAAAAGATTGAGAAACACTGCCAGAGCATTTTTATTTAAATGTATGCTAAAGTTTTCAACCCATTATACTTACAAAATCGTGAGTTTTATGTATTTACTTCAATAACTTAAATGCATTAGAACGGTCGTATTATTTTATAAGATCCCTATTTTATCGGTTGAATCTAAATTATTTGTGTTTTTTTTTTTATTTAACACCTTTGTACATAAACAAACAATTTATTGATGAAATTACTAACTAATCGCCTTCCTCCTCACTTCTCTCCGGTACTCGGGGTCGGATTCTTTTCTTTTTTTAAATACTAGTACCGAGGATTTAAATCAATGTTATTATAATTTATTTTATAATCTTCAAAATTCCAAATTACAATTTTCTTATCGGTTGTTTAATCTATAATTCGAACACGTATCCCTACTTGATAATTTTTTTTTTAATAAAATAAAAAATTAACAGAAAAACCAGCATCCCTATGTAATAAAAAATATTAAATTTGATTTGTATCCATAATAAATACGAATAATATAATACCTTATAATGTAAAAGTTTCATATATTTTCTGAATTCATCAATGGTCAATACAAGTGTTACGAAAAATATATAATACAAAATCAGTATACCTATATCTTGCATATTGCATATCCTATCACATTGTCTAGAGACAGCTATCCTCCCAGCAAGAAGTGTCTACAAATTAAATAGCACACAGCAAATGTTCGGCATGAGTCTCCAAACAAGACAAGAAGTGAAGAATTAAGACGCCGAATCAAAGTTGCTGATATCATGGATATTACATGTAAATTATTATTCTGGACATATAGCCAAACGGGGAAATACCCGATGGACATCCAGAATAATTCAATGGAAGGAAACAAAGAAAAGGAGTGTCGGGAAGCCATCTAAACGATGGACTGACGACAGTGCTAAAAAATTTAGAACTATTGGATACGATAGGGACAAGACAGGGACGAGTGGAAGAAAATGGAAGAAACCAATTTCTAGCAATGGAGAGAAGAAGGCTGAAGAAGTTTAAGAATAAATATATATTTTACTGCAATATAACACAAAACATTGTATTTTTTATTATTTATATTAAAATTTTGATATATTCAGATTAAACCAAACGATCATATAATATTAAATAGATTAACTAGGTTTGGCTAGTTCGCAGTCTCTCACAAGTGACCCAAAGAGCCATGGAAAGAGCCATTATAGGAATAACCCTAAGAGACAAAGTCAGAAACCATACGGTGAGAGAAAAAACAAAAGTCACTGACATCATCCACCGGGTAGCGACTCAAAAGAGGAGTGCTGGGCGACTGCACCTACGGTGGAAGGATGACCTGAATAGACATGTCAGAATAACCTGGATGCAACATGCACAAGAAAGAGTGACGTAGAAGCAAATGGACGAGAAAAAATAAACGTCATTTTATTTTTATTTTTAAGAAGATGGCAGTGAAATGCCGAAACTGGTCAAAGCCATAACCTTAAGTGTTATTTAACTAAATATATTGTACGAGTATATTAAATTTAAAAAATATATATAAATATATTTTCATATATATTATTTTACAAAGAACTTCTACTATGAAATTTCAAATAACATGATCATTTTTTTAACGTGTTTGTTTATCAGAACTAACTAACCATCACGCCGTCTCTCCGAAGGGGTAGGCAGAACTAATTGACTGCCACACTAATAACCGATGCGGCACTCCATCCTTCTCTTTTCGCCCCCGCGGGAGACGCGGTGTGATGGGTTGCGAACCTCATCGCCACCAATAGGCATCTCCCGGGCACACTTCGATCGTCCAACGTCCACAAAATAAATATAAAACAAATAATATAAAATACAGTGCTACTAATCTTAACACATTTTCAAAAGATCTACCATTCATGTCCATGGTGGCCATAGTGATCATTGTGATCAAACAATCCAAATCCAAAATCAAATCCATGATGATGATGTCCATATCCATCGTCAAATGGTTGAGTTGGGACTGGTCTAGGAGTGGTGACTGGTCTAGGAGTGGTGACTGGTCTAGGAGTGGTGGTTGTTCTGGGAGTTGTGACTGGCCTAGGGGTTGTAACTGCACTAGGGATATATCCTTGACCCTGTCCGAAAACGTTTTCCAACTCGGTTTGATAATCTGGAGTTATTGGTCTGCCTGTTCCTCCGATGGTAGGCGGTCTTATGGTTTTATAACCACTGTTGTTATTGTTGTTGTTGTTGTTATTTCCGTTTGGTCTGCTGGTGACAAGTGGACTCGGGATGCCTCTAGCAGCGGAGTTTGGGCCCAAATTAAAATTGTTGGAAGCGCTCAGGACAAATTCCCCGGCATCGTTAGTATTTCGGGATTTTCGGTTTCTTGAAGCACTTTGATGCGGGTAGAGTGGTTCTATCTTCACTTCATCTGAAATCATTATCAACATTTATTTATGATGATGTATGTAGAACAAGGGAAATTATAAAAAAAAAGCATTTGAATTGTACTAGAAGGATGGAACTTGTGGCCTTCATTAAATGTAATAAAATTTCTTGAAAGCATGTTGTACGTTTTCAAAAATACTATTTTTAACAATATATAAAGTTTACGTTACTTTTCAAGAAAAAATGAAAACGAAATAATTAACTAACCATCAAACCATCTCCCAGAAGAAAGAAAGCAGAATGAATAGACTGCTACACTTTTCTTTCCCGAAATACTTCTCTCGATTCCTGAACATTCGTACATCGTGTCATGCACGCACATTGGTTAATCCGACTTCTCACGTGGCCGACATTCAATATTTGATTTATTTGATCGCCACGTTTACCTCGGTCTTCTTATATTTCTTGTGCCATTTACATCGTTAACATATACTTTTTTACCATTCTTTCTCCGTTAATTAATTCCATGTGTCTAAACCATCTTAATGATCCTTTCATTATTTTGTTCATAACACCATCATTCGAACCGCATTCACTTCTTATATTCTCATTCGACACTCTATCATACACATAGTATCTCTCATTTCTACTGCATTTATTTTACTTTCATCCTTCTTTTGCCAGTTCCATGCTTCGCTTTCATACGCAAGGGTCGGTACTAGAACACCATTGTGCACTGCCATTTAAACTTTTTTTAATAGGTTTTTTTTGCGATGACAACTTCAAGTGCACCATTTACTTTGTTGCCTGCCCCAACCCTTCTTTTATCCCTCTCCACTGAATATTCTATCTTCTCTAAACTTACTACCCAAATACACAAACTCATCCACTTGCTCCAGTTTTTCACCATTCACGCTTATGATGCAGACTGTCACGATTTCTTCTTTTTAAAAAACCATTACCTTGGACTTATTCACATTCATCATAGGATCATTTCGCGTGCATACCTTATACATATTATTCACCAGGATTCGTAGTTCATGCTCATTGTCTGCAAGTAAGAAAGCGTCATCCGCATACAATAGACAGCTTACCGACACTTCGCTCATTTTGGCACCTACACCCAACCCTTTCAGCTCTTTCATACACTTGTCCATATATAGAAGTAATGACCACGCGTACATTACGCAACTCTGTTTGACACCTTTATTGATATCAAATCAGGCTTACCGTGTGTATTCCATATTCAGATAATATTTTCCACAACTTTACTCTATTTACGTAATCATGTGCTTTTTGCAAATCGACAAACGCACAGAAAAGTTTACGGTTTTTGGCCAGAAACTTCTGTGTTTTTTTTTTATATATTTATAATATTTATATCACTGATGAAGGGCTTCTGTTTCCGAAACATGTTTGCTGTTTTTTTTTTAAACTTTTAAATAAAGTTGGTGTTGTGCACAAAGTAAAAAAAAATAAAAAATTTTGCATCAAGTTCAAGAAACAATAAATAATTTCAATTTATTTAACTTACCTGTTGTGACAACATCTTTGGTTTTTACATTTCTTATAACATTACAATGGATACAATGAATGGTTACAAATATAACTAGTAAATTTAGTAAGCAAACCATCTTGATGCCCGTTAACAAGACTAGCTTCCAAATCTGTGATATGAAAAATTGGCGCATAATATTTATACGCCAATTTTTAATATCATTGCCCTTCGATGCATTAACTTTGTAACGTGTTTCAGGGGTATTCAGACATATTTAATGTAATATAGTTGTTGCTTTAAAATTAAAATAAAATCATTTTTATCTATTCTTGTTCTACTATTGAAGGATGGACATGCCTATTTTACTGTTGATGCAGTAGCTCTAACCAAAAATCTTGTACTTCAACTGAATGATTTCAGATGTTTGGCCAGGATTTATCTCTTTCCTGACACTTCTTTTCCCGTCAAAAAAAATAAACACTTTAAATATATCTTTTTTCATGTTGCGCCTCAAGTTTTCAAGTTTCCTGTTTTTGATCGTCTTAATTATTTTCTATTCTTTCTTAATTTTCTACAGTACTATTTCGTTTGTGATTCGTTGTGATTATTTTTTATTCTTCTCTTCTTCTAATTGTCTTGTCACACCTCCGTGATGCATAGGGCCTCAAGGAACCTTCTCCACCCGACTCTATCACACACCTGATACCTAACATCATCCCAAGTGAGGCCTGCTGCTTTTACCTCGTCCTGCAGGGCTCTCCAGGTGGCTCTAGGTCTGCCTCGCTTCCTCTTTCCCCACATAGGGGACCAGTCTAGTACGCCCTGAGCGATGTAGGCTGGGTTCCGTCTCAGAGTGTGATCGATCATGGAGAGTATCTTATCTTCCTAATGTCGAACCATCTCTCATGCGTTTCTGGTAGTATACTATATACAATATTTTACTTTACCTATTCTCAATAGATGCCTAAAACCTTAATTATATAATATATATTGATGAAATTAACTGATTTGAATTTGACAATGTTTGTGGCCAATGGATCTTGAATATTGAGCGAAGGCACCTATTTATACACAGTTTTCCATTAACGTCCGCGGTAGATTTCCAAGTCTCACATTCATACAGCAGTACGCTTAAAACGCGTCTGTTGATTATTTGAAACTTGAGCTCTCTCGAAATGATACTGGAATACCATACAGGGCGAAGCATTGCAAAAGCTTCCCTTGCCTTGTTGAGAATAGAAGAATAGAGGAAATTGATGCAAACCAATCCCAAGATTGAAACCAGAGAAGAGAAGATTGAAATATTGCACACTTGCTAAGAAAGCAAAATATATTTCATTAATTGAAACCTAACCTAACTTTTTTATTCTAGATAAACAACTCTCAACTGCAATGGCTAGTGCCAATCCGCCTCTGACACACATAGAAGATTCCTCTGCGGGTGTTGGTCCATTCCAAAGCATGGTGTACGGTTAATATGATGGAACCCGATTACTTGAAGCATCGCTATTGTAATCAGGATATCAACGAGGAACACATCGACCTTCAGCTCAGAACCAGAGACTGCACAGCACAACTATACTCAAACAGGTCAATTTTTTAATTTTTATTATTGGGTTATAAGGTACACTTTTTTGTTTACACCTTGTTTTAAACAATTGATAATCACTTTAGTTTTATTGGTAGGTCGTTGTAATGTTTTAATCCAGTTTGAGTCCAAGTTGAACACAATAATATCCTTCATCTTCAGCCGTCTGTCATCCACTGCTGAATGTAGGCCTCTCCCAAAGCACGCCTCCGCCCCCTATCCATTGCCGCTTCCATCCATCTATGTCCGGCAATCCTCTTCAGATCGTCAGTTCAGCGGGCAGGGGGACGTCCAACTCTGCGGAATCCAGTACTAGGTATCTACTCCAGAACCCGTCTCCCCCATCGGCCGTCGGTTCTCCGACAGATTTAGCCAGCCCATCGCCACATCCTCAGAGCCACCTCAGTCACCTTGGTTTGTTGACGAATACGTTCGTTTCTAAATCTGTCACTCAAGGTTATTCCAAGCATGGCTCTTTCCATGGCGCGTTGGGCGACCTTGAATCTGTAGACTAGACATTTTGTCAGTGTCCACGTCTCGGCTCCGTACGTCATGACTGGCAAGACGCACTAGTTGAAGACTTTAACTTGATTGTCCTGTATTTGTTAGGGCATTCGGTTAGTGATACCTATTATACTTTCTGGTCCAATGTCTATGTATCTACCTTCCCCATAGTAACGTTCATATTCCACACAGCCGAGTCCACTACAGGATGCATCGCCGATAATACTGCCTACATAAGTCATGACCCATTTTGTAACTCTTCTTCTTCTTCTGAGTTTTGGTCGTATGACCTTTTTCTGACGGTGAGCTGTCCTAAGATGGCGACGTCAAGCCATCCCACCATCTTTTCCTGACAGTCTCTTGCTGCTAGGGTTTTTATTTTTGATATTTTTTCATTGTTTCACTATATCATTTACAGAAATTGTTAAATTTTAGTTGTTATGGGCTGAATTCACGTTTAAAATATCTGCTTTATAACATTTCATGCAAGCATTGGTGTTGAATGGCCATTTAAATGTAATTAAAAGACATTTACCACAATGAGACACCGTAATGATGACAAAATACTTGTTTGTTCAAATAATAACCCAATTAATGTATTTAACGTGTATTTATATACCAAATTATTGAAACATGTATTTTGTTTTATTATAGATTTAAATACGAGTATATTGGTTATCAGTAACTGAATATATATAATACTTAAGAAATAAACCTTTAAAACGTGTTTTAAAACAAAAACACTTTTGTTTATAAGTTGAAACTAACCAATTAACCGTCATTTCCCGGAAGGAGTAGACAAAATAAATAGACAACCACACAGTTATTTCCTTACACTTCTATCGTTTCCTTAACATTCATACGTCGTGTCATGAGCCAATGAGTCACCCGTGAGAGATTTAAGGTGCTTACGTGTATACTATTATATAATATATGGTTCTGTAGTTTCATAATTATTACGAATGTAAAGATACATTTTCTAAAAGTTTTATAATGTTTTATGGGAATGACATGTTTCACCTTGCTATAAATATATAATGACATTTGATACAAAGCGAAACATGTATTTCCTATAAACTATAATAAAAAATAAATCAATTTTCAAATTTAAAAGAAATTTATTAAATTACAAATAATAAAAATTTAGGTCTGTTTCGTTTATTGCGATTATTCATAAATATAAAAATCAGTTCATTCAGTAGTATACATTTGAAATTATTTTAATATTATAAAATGAAAACCTGTAAAACATGTGAAAAATAGGTATGGTGGTGGTCTAGGGGAAGAACGCTTGGTTCCTTATCCAGGGGACATGGGTTCAAGCCTGGACACGACTAGGTTCCTTCTTCATAATAATGAGCTATTTTCTGCTCACATTGAAGATTGTAAAATAAATTCTAATATCATTGAATTCTAATATCCTTGAAGTTAGTCTTTTTTTTTTTTTAATAATAAAAATAAATTAAATGTATTTTTATTTATTTATAACTCAATGCATAAACATTAGATTAATCTGATGTTTAATTTACTGTGAATTATTTGATATGTTTTGCATACTTTTTTCTTCTTATACTAACTTTTTATCTTATAAGACCTTTGTGGCCGTGTGGTAAGCGCGACTGTCTCAACGAAGGTCCCGGGTTCGATTCCCGGCGATGGCGGTGTGATTGTCACATAATCTTTTTCCTAGTGACAATAAAATGGCGATAAATTAAAGTCTAACTTGAGTCGACGTGTGATAGGTCTAATCATTAGACCTATCACATGTCATGAGAATCTATATGATAGCTGTATCATTTACATCCATTAGGCTCGCGCTGTAATGATGTAAAGAGCGATTTAACAAAATAATAATAATTGAATGCTGCCAGGGCCTATTTATGCCGAGTATACTGCTATGTGGACTCCCTATGTCTTTCCATCTTTTGGGGGGTTTTCCAGGCATCCTATTTCCCTCTGATTTCCCAAGAAAGGCAAGGGGTGATAGTCTTTAGGCGTTCATTCTTTCCACATCTCCAATATCTTTTTCTTTGTATCTTTCATCTAACAACATCCTAGATATCACACATTTCTCATCCCTTTTTACGAAATGTAAAATAAAATCATTTTAAATAGTCCTTTGTTTAGGCCGAAACACTCGTAACACCTGATGATGTCAACATAGGTTGACGAAACAGTTGTGGCGTAAAATAAAAATACAATTGTGATACATAAAACAAAGTTTTTTAATTTAACAGTTTATATATTAACCCTTATGTATAGAAGCGAAGCATGGAACTGGCAAAAGAAGGATTTCTTTGGCGAATGTGTGGTACTCTATGTATGAAAGAGTGTCTAATGAAAATACATATAAGAAGTGAATACCGTGCGAATGATGGTGTTATGAACAAAATAATGAACGGATCATTAAGATGGTTTGAACACATGGAAATAATGAATAAAGAAAGAATGGTAAAAATAAAGTATATGTTAACGATGTAAATGGAACTAGAAATATAGGAAGACCGAGGAAAACGTGGCACGATCAAATAAATTTAAATATTGAATGTCGGCCACGTGAGGAGTCAGAAAAATGTATGAATGTTGGAAGCGAGAGAAATATGTCAGAAAATAAAAGTGTGGCAGTCCGTTCTTTCAGCCTACCCCTTCAGGGAGACGGCGTGATGGTTAGTTAGTTAAGCTATTGATTTAGTAAAGGAACGGTTCATATTTCAACATTAAAACAAATGGTCTTAGACTGTAAAATAGATAAAACTATGATATTTCAAATATCGAGATGTGAAATGGAAGCCATTTTCAAAGGACCTCTACTGCGATCTCAATCCAAATGCAGTTATATCGTAAGTCCGTCTTTATTGAAGTTTTATTAGATTCTGCCCTTTGATTCCGTATCGACCACTGCTGGCGAGAAACTTCAATAATCGCATTTGAAGAAAAAGTATACGTTTTTATACCCTTTCGCCATCTCCGTCAGTTATCTTAAAAGCTTTTCGACTGGATCGGTTCCAATAAAGATCAATTTTCTATATGTTATAACAATATAAAACAGTTTTAATATCTTCTTATTTTCGAGAGCCCTGTCGGCTCCCCGCAACGTTGGCGATCACCTCGGCAAACCTATCCCTGTCCTGCGCCTCTCGGAACAGCTCTTCCACACTTCGGATGCCGGTCCACTACCACACGTTCCGCAGCCAGGACACCTGTCTCCTACCGGGCCCTCGGCGTCCCTCAATTTTCCCTTCCAATATTAGTTGGAGAAGGTGGTACGTTTCCCCACGCAGTACATGATCCAGATGTGAAATCTTCCGAACCTTGATAGTTCAAATCAAATCAGATCAAATCAAATCAGTTTATTTTCTCAAAAGACATTACAAACATTTTTTATAGTTTAAGGCATCTATTGAGAACAGGTAAAACATAAGGAATATATAATACCAGGAACGCATGAGAGATGGTTCGACATTAGGAATACAAAATACTCTCCAAAGTCAAGAGTATTTGTCTTCTGAATGTACTTTCACGAATATGAAAGACATCGATCTCCGAAGCGATCATGTTCAGCAGTTTGATTGCTCTCCCCACCGGCATCACCAGAGGCAGGTTGGTTCTGCATGCTGGGAGATAAAACAGTCTGTGCTGACGCTGTCGAAGATAGCCATCCGGAACATAAAGATGGATAGCCTCCAAGATGACGGAGTTCTCAAAGAATCCCCTGATAAGTCTGAAGAAATGGGTAAGTGTGCACCCATCCCTTCTTATCTGTAAACTATTGGTCCCCAGCATGCCCAAGAGGAATGCAGTGGGATAAAGCCACGGATAGCTACCAAACTCCCTCATGTAGAGATATCTCAGAAATCTTTTCTGAACCCTCTCTAACATGAGCGAGTATCTCGCCTCGTGGGGACTCCATATCACCGAGCCACACTCGAGCCGGCTCCGGACCAATGAGTTGTACAAAATTCGCAAAACATAGGGATTCTTGAAAACTCTACCAGTTCGGAGAATAAATCCCAACATTTTCAGTGCAACTCCACATATTCTCTCGATGTGAGCATGGAAAGTCAGCCTACTTTCATAAACGATACCAAGATCCTTTATCGTTGAAACACGCTTAAGTTGCTGGTTATCCATTGTGTATCTGTAATAAACAGTACGCAATGCTCTCGTAAAAGATAAAATTACGCATTTAGAGATATTGAAATAAATTTGATTGGTTTTACTCCAGCGGACGATATTATTTATATCTGACTGGAGATGGAGGCAATCTTCGGGGCTTTTTATCTCAAGGAATAATTTAAGATCATCTGCAAATAAAAGAAATCGCGAAAATTGTATAACCCTCGCGACATCATTAATGAAGATGGTGAAGAGGAGTGGACCAAGGTTTGAGCCCTGTGGCACTCCGGAATATACGGGAAAAAGTGCAGATTGAAATATACCGTATGAGGCAAACTGTTTCCTTTCCCTCAGGTAGCTAATAAAAAATAAAACCAACTTAGAAGAGAAACCAATTTCCGACAGCTTTCGCAGAAGTACATCATGGTTGACGGTATCAAAGGCTTTAGAAAAGTCATTATAAGAGCAGTCAACCTGGTGACCATTGTCCAAAGCCCTTGTCACATATTCTGTGAAAATCATAAGATTGGTTTCAGTAGAGCGCCCCTTCCTGAATCCGTGTTGTTCTGGAATTATGAAGGGTTCAACTCTAGGGAGAATCATTTTATAAATAATAGATTCGAAGAGTTTGGCCGGAGCAGACAGTATTGCTACAGGTCTGTAGTTTTCAACTGATTCTCTCGGGCCGCTCTTGAAGATGGGACTGATCTTGGAGATTTTCCACAAATCGGGAAAGGTATCAGTATTTACTGAGAGGTTGAAAATGAAGTGGAGAGGAGGTACCAAAAATTCAGAGCATCCTTTTAAAAAGAAGATAGGAAGAAAATCAGGGCCAATTGAATGCGAATTTTTCATGGCTTGACAACAGCTCCCTGTCAACTCTAGCTCACCTGAAGACTTCGGTATTGTTAACCATGTCTACCAAGGGAATTCTGAGCACTCGGCGATAGAGCCACATTTCAAATGCTTCCAGTCTATTTTAAATATAAATTGTTTATTTATTTATAAACGTACAGCCAAATCAAAAAAAAATTAAGCCATTTACGAATTAAAATTAACTGGTTGTCAAAGATGTTCTACCATTTAAAAACTTGGTTCACTGTACAATCGTAATATGTAGTAAGTTTTAATTAATGTAAATCTTTTTTTCACACACGTTAAAAAAATCCCAATTAACAACACCAAATTGTTCTCCTTTTGTTTTATTCACTACTGACATACAAAAATAATCAGAACGAAATTCAGAATAATTCCGAAAAATTCTCGGACATGCGCATCGTGTGCATTTTGAATTAATATCTCGGTCTCTTGTATTTAAAATATGCTCAGCATGGATGGCTCGAAATGGTGTGATGGTTAGTTAGTTACTTAGTTACAATTGCGTCTGTATCCTTAACCAATCGGATAACCTCTCAATTTTTTTCTTCGACAATCGTATCAAATCCGTTATATTCGGTCTAAGACACGTAACACAAGTAAATCCTTGAAAGGAGCCTAATATTTAAAATGAATTTCGCCAAATGTCCTTGATAGTGGTCCGGTGATGAGCTCATTGGATTAGTCCTGGCACATCCTCCGGCGGGGTTAAAAGGGTTACTCTCCAGGGAGGCATAAAAGAACCCTTTTTTAATATTTTCTCGGTCGTGAATGGGTTGATGTCTGCGGACGAGTTAACGTGAGATCCCATCGTCATCTCGTTTTGAAAATTCGGTTTGACGATATTTTTTATTGGAACGTTTTGGATATTGGAATCGTTAGAATCTTAAAAGTTAATATAATTTATTGTTAACTAACTAACTAACTAACGAACGCCACACTGTTCTGTCCTGACATATTTCTCTCGCTTCTAGAAAACTGACATTTTCATTCATATTAATTATTTAACAGGACACCATTCTAAATAAAGCAGAAGAAGAAGAAGAAATTGAGGCAAAAAAGTGAAAAAGAAATTAAATTAGATTAAATCTGGACTGGAATCCCACTTGTTTTTGTTGTATATAATGTTGGATTCTCTAGCTTGACGACCTTCGTGGCAGAGTGGTAAGAGCTCTGATTCCCATTCCGAAGGTTCTGGGTTCGATTCCCGGCGATGGCAGTGTGATTGTCACATTGTCTTTGGTCTGGCGTAGTATTCACGTGACAATAAAATGGCGATAGATTGGCTACCTGTCACATGTCACGAGAATCAATATATCAGCTTAAAAAAATGTATACTGTAATTGGGTTCAAGCAACCTGTTGTATACGTAAAAAAAAAAATAAAAAAAAAAAAATTAAAAAAAAAAAAATAAAGGGCGCCGCTGCGTCCTATACACCTTCGAGTAGCGGTGATTTGGTTGGCGGTTTAATTGCAACATGGCGGGCTACGAAATTTTATAAAGGCATACCACATCAACCCCATTTATTATGTGTAATGAAAAAAAAAATTTTAAGTCGGATAATAAAATTATATTTGTGTTAATGTTGTATTTCGCGTTCGGTGGCGACTTTTATTGCGGCACTTGGCATGGCGCGACTGCATTTCCCCAATACGTTGCATCCAGGGCGCAATCTTCGGTCCATAGTTCTGACCCTGCAATGCAATTAAACGGAAACCCCTATCATATTTCACCCGAATTAATATTCTCGACCCGCGGCGCCCCGGCGCGCCGTGCCCGATACGGGCCTGCCCTGCTCGGAATCACATTATCTTGTACAATACGTAAACACAGGGTGGGGTCGGATCTCAATATATATAAAAAATCTAATTATTAAAACAAAAACCTATCCAAAAAAGCTAGAATGGCAGTGCACAATGGTGTTCTTCTACCGACCCTTATGTATGGAAGCGAAGCATGGAACTGGCAAAAGAACGATGAAAGTAGAATAAATGCAGTAGAAATGAGAGATCTCTTAGACGAATGTGTGGATACTCTGTGTATGATAGAGTGTCGAATGAAAATATAAGAAGTGAATGCGGTGCGAATGATGGTGTCATGAACAAAATAATGAAAGGATCATTAAGATGGTTTGGACATATGGAAAGAATGAATGAAGAAAGAATGGTAAAAAAATTATGTTAATGATGTAAATGGTACCAGAAATAGAGGAAGACCAAGGAAAACGTGGCACGATCAAATAAATCAAATATTGAATGTCGGCCATGTGAGGAGTCAGAGAAATCGACGCGCGTGCATGACACGATGTATGAATGTTGAGGAAGCGAGAGAAATATGTCAGGAAAGAAAGGTGTGGCAGTCCATTCTTTCTGCCTACCCCTTCGGGGAGACGGCGTAATGGTTAGTTAGTTAGTTAGTTTATCTAATTATTAAATAGTCCATTGTTTTGGCCAAAACACTATGATACCTTAACATTTTAAACTGTTAAATTAAATAACTTTGGTTGATGTATCACAATTTATTTAATTGTTTATGTTTCGTCAACCTAATTTGACATCACAGGTACAATAATATATCAAATGCCAAATTTTCGGGATTTTTCTAACCTTTATGTATATTTGTTCCTATGTCAATTTGAATAATACGAGTATCTTCGATATAATTTTGAAGTAGAAATAGAGGACGACCGAGGAAAATGTGGCACGATCAAATAAATCAAATATTGAATGTAACAAAATCGGACACGTAAGTAGTCGGAGAAATCGAAAGACACGATGTATGAATGTTGAGGAAGATAGAGAAGTATGTCGGGAAAGAAAAGTGTGACACTCCATTCTTTCTGGCTACCCCTTTAGAAAGACAGCATGGTGGTTAGTTTGTTAGTTGGTAATTAATATTTTTAAATGAAATTTCTTGGTAGAAGTTCATTTTAAATAATTAAAACAATAAAAAAATGTAACAAAATTTCTTTATTATTATATATTTAGTGTGCTTCCATTTATGTTTATCGTCGACCGGTTTCGGCAGCTTCCTGACATCTTCTGGTCTGGAACCAGGCTAGTCTGGATCAGAAGATGGCAGCAAGCTGCCGAAACCGGTCGACGATAAACACAAGTAGAAGCACACAAAATAATAAAGAAATTTTGTGTCAAATTTTTTTTGTTTTCATTATTTAGTTAGTTTTATAACTAACTAATTAACTAATTAACCATCACACCGTCTCCCCGAAGAGGTAGGCAGAAAGAATGGACTGCCACATTTTTCTTTCCTGACATATTTCTCTCGCTTCCTTAACATTCATACATCGTGTCATGCACGCGCGTCGATTTCTCTGACTCCTCACGTGGCCGACATTCAATATTTTATTTATTTGATCGTGCCATGTTTTCCTCGGTCTTCCTCTATTTCTGGCTCCATTAACATCATATACATATATTTTAATTTTATAAACTATTATAATTATAAAATATTCTCTTGGTGATGAAGATTCAAAACATTCGAGACATGTCGAGAAAAATAAACTCAAAAGTGGAAAACCAGTGTTTGAATTCATAAAAATTTCATCAACTTAAAATCATTTTTATTTTTATATTTCTTGTGTGTATAAAGTAGGACACCGTATGTGATACGGTCTTTCATTCGAACGGAATTAAAATTCGCTTCTAGAAATCTCTTTCAAACTGACTTTGCATGGATTAAATCTGCTTTCACAGGAGATTTCAGGTTTGCTACTTCACCTCACGTCTGCTGGAGAGGAGCTCACGTGTGATCTGTGTTCAAATCACACGCCTCTCAACTGGTTTCACGAGAAATGTTTTATTTTCAAAGCATACTTGAACAAGGGTGAGATGTCGAAGAGTTGATACAAGGAAATATGCTCTTTACAAAAAACAACTCTAACTAACTAACTAACCATCACGCCGTCTCCCGAAAGGGTAGGCAGAAAGAATGGACTGTCACACTTTAACCGATGCGGCACTCCATCCTTCTCTTTTCGCCCCGCGGGAGACGCGGTGTGATGGATTGCGAACCTCATCGCCACCAATAGGCATCTCCCGCGCACACTTCGATCTTCCAACATCCACAAAATAAATCTAAAACAAATGATATAAAATACAATGATATAAAATACAATGATATAAAATAAAATAACAAAATAAAAATAATTTAATACAAAATGTTATTTTTAGATGGGGCATATTTGTCTATTTAATTAAAGTTCCACGAATCCACCGTTTTTTTTTTAAATTTAGCACATAATGTAACACATAATGTTTTTCCGATGTTGCACATGTTGACATGGACGATCCAGACTTTTGTGTTTCTTTAATTTATGTTACACGTATCCACCGTTTTTTAAATTAGCTGTTATATGATTTAATTAATGTTCCACGTATCCACTTTTTTTATTTGGCAGTAATTAGGCACTTAAAACCAACTAACACCAGCAAGAACTTTAAAAGAATATTGAAGAAATTATTCAAATTGTCATTGGAACAAATGAAAAATTTATTTTTTATATAATGTCGTAATAAAATATAATTATCACAATAACAAACCATCACGCCGTTTTCCGCAGGGGTAGACAGAGAATGGACTGCCACACTATTCTATCCTTACATAGGTACCTCTCTAGATTCCTTCACATTTATACAACGAGTCATACACGCATGTAGATTCTTCCGACTTATTACATGACCAACCTTTAAGATTGATTATTTGGTTATGCCATGCATTAAATACGTTAATTGAGTAAAATTGGGGAAAATACTGTCTGAATCTGGAATAAGTACAAAACTGATCACGGCAATTAAGTCGCTGTACACAGAAAGCACTGCTAGTGTCAGAGTAAATGGAAATCTTACAACCTAGTTCGATATCAATAAAGGTGTAAAACAGGGTTGCGTAATGTCTGCGTGGTAATTTAATCTATATATGGACAAGTGTATGAAAGAGCTAAAAGGGTTGGATGTAGGTGCCAAAATGAGCGCAGTGTCAGTAAGTAGTCTCTTGTATGCGGATGAGTATACGGAGTCTGTATATGTATGCGGAGTAAGAGAAATCGACGCGCGTGCATGACACGATGTATGAATGTTGAGGAATCCAGAGAAATATGCCAAGAAATAAAAGTGTGGTAGTCCATTCTTTCTGCCTACCCCTTCGGAGAGACGGCATGATGGTAAGTTAGTTAGTTAGTTAGCCATGTTCTCCTCGGTCTACCTCGACTTCGTACTCCATTTACATCGTAAACGTATACTTTTTTAACCATTCCATCCATGCGCTCTATATATCCGAACCAACGCAGTGATCCTCATAATTTTATTTATAACACCTTTTTCGGCTCTAGATTCCTTTCTTATATCAGCACTTGAAATTCTGTCGTACATCGTTCTATCACAAACACGTCTAAGGGACCTCATCTCAATCGCATTTATTCTGCTCTCATCCTTCTTTTGCCAGTTCCATGATTCGCTTCCATACATAAGGGTTGGGATTAATTTAACTCAATACTGTGAACGGCCATTTTCGCTTTCATTGATAAATTCTTGTTTCCTATAACACATAACTATGATAACAATATACTTTTTATAATATTTACACCACCAGGGTTACAAAAGACACTATAACCTTGACAAAACTCCGGCGGGAGCGAAACCGGTTAGTTGTTGAAAAGAAAAAAGTGGTGTTAATACAAATTAACAAGTGTATTAATATTATATTTGATAATTCTATACCACAACTTAAGTGCTTCATACGAAAGTAACAAAATTATTATTTTATGTTCCAGAGGCACGTGATTGCATTTTATAAGCGTATTCACTATGCATGATAAATGCAGTAGAATCGACGAAACGAGGAAAAAATGTAAAGCAGACGGTTGCCGGCGTGTATGCATGACACGATGTATAAATGTTGATGAATCAGAAGGAGTGTATCAGAAAGGAACTATTTTACTGTTAATTATTTCTGCCGACTCCTTCGCTTAGTGAAGGAACAATTTTTGAAATTTTTAAATAATATTCAAAATCTTTGTGGATTGTATGAAGGTAAGTACCTACTTAGGCATCATAGTGATAGGCTGATACGATATAGGATCCTACATAATTTTCACATAGATTCAGTCGGACAGTGCAGATTACATCTCTTGATGTATGCGGGTAAGGAACTGCGCAAGACATGATAGGCTTAGATTGCTAATATATACTCATACATGCATACACATACGATTATACCTATAATATAATTCTGCTATACGTCGACTTACGACCGAGATTGGTTCCGGCAAATAGTTTATAAGTCGATCTGGTCGTAAATAGGATCATTCAATATATTTCTTTAATTTAATACAAACTAACCATCACGCCGTCTCCCCGAAAGGGTAGGCAGAAAGAATGGACTGTCACACTTTAACCAATGCGGCACTCCATCCTTCTCTTTTCGCCCCGCAGGAGACGCGGTGTGATGGGCTGCGAAACTCATCGCCACCAATAGGCATCTCCCGCGCACACTTCGATCGTCCAACACCCACAAAATAAATCTTCTTCTTCTTCTTCCCTTTTGGTAGACTCCGGAGTCTGTTATTTCAGGCGGGTCCTCTTGAGATGCCGAACTCCAGCTTTCTCTCCACCGTTTCGGGGGTCTTCCTGGTCGGCGTTG
This sequence comes from Lepidostoma basale, assembly GCA_022606425.2. Taxonomy (NCBI): domain Eukaryota; kingdom Metazoa; phylum Arthropoda; class Insecta; order Trichoptera; family Lepidostomatidae; genus Lepidostoma; species Lepidostoma basale. Next base: position 216,379 of record JAHDVF020000595.1, on the reverse strand, counting down.
TCCGTTTGGAGTTCCATGGAGAGCTATGTGTGGTATTCTATTTGAGGTCATCCTTTCTACGTAAAATAAATCTAAAACAAATAATATAAAAAACAATTATATAAAATAATTTAACACATAATGTTATTTTTAGATGGCGCACATATTGTCTATTTAATTTATGTGCCACGTATTCGCCGTTTTTTTTTTAATTAGCAGTAATTAGGCACTTAACAAACCAACACCAGCAAGAACTTGAAAATAGTATTGAAGAAATTATTAAAATTGTCATTGGAACAAACGAAAATTTTATTTTTACACCTGTCAAAATTCTTTATATAAACGAAAAAACACAAATATATAATTTAAATTATATAATTTAATACAAATATGTTAATTAAATATTCAATTATTTTGGTCAAAAAACTAAATAAGTTACCATCACGCCGTCACGTAGGCAGAAAGAATGGAACGCCACACTGTTCTGTACACATACTTCTCTCGCTTCTCTACATTCATACATCTTGTCATGGACGCACGTCGATTTCTCTGACTCCTCACGTGACCGATATTTAATATTTGATTGATTTGATCCTGTCACGTTTTCCTCGGTATTCCTCTATTTCTAGCTCCGTTCACGTCGTTTACATATACCTTCTTCACCATTCTGTCTTCACTCATTCTTTCCATGTGTCCAAATTTTAACGACCCTTTCATTATTTTGTTCATAACACTTTCATTCGCACCGCATTCACTTCTTATACTTGCATTTGACACCCTATCATAAACAGATTTACTACACATTCGTTTTACGGATCTCATTTCTACTGCATTTATTCTACTTTCATCCTTCTTTTGCCAGTTCCATGCTTCACTTCCATACATAAAGGTCGGCTCAAGAACACCTTTATGCACTCCCATTTGGTCAAAAAACTATAGTATAATACTTAAACAACTACGTCGACCTTTTTGGAGGAGTGGTAAGAGTTCTGACTTCCATACCGAAGGTCCCGGGTTCGGTTCCCGGCGATGGCTGTGTGATTGTCACACTGTCTGGTCTGGTGTAGAATTCACGTGACAATAAGATGGCGATAGATTAGCTACATATCACATGTCACTAGAATCAGTATCTTCTACTTCTTCTTTCGGTGTCGTGTCAGTTCCAACGTTGGCGATCACTGCAGCAAAGCCATCTCCATCCTGCACCACTTGGAACAGTCCACTCAATGTTCCGCAGCCATGACAGCTGCCTTCTACCAATTCCACAACGTCCCTCTACTTGATGCATTAATATCAGTCGAAGGAGGTGGTATTTTTCTCCCCTTAACACATGACCCAAATATGAGTCATTTCTAATTTTTGCACTCGACAACAGCTCTCTATTGGATCTAGCTCTCTGTAGTACGTCTGCTTTACTGACCCTATCGGTCATATCTGTACACAAAAAATATAATTTTTTGAGATTTTATATTTGTAGATAAAATCCGTGAAATCTGCAAGGTGGAAGATGTCGTGAGATGGGGCAGACAACGCAAAAGATACTAGAATGCGCATGTGCAGAGAATGGATCCCACCAGAATCCCACACGCTGTGGCACATCAGATTCCTGCCGGCTGCCGTCCCCCCTGATGACCACCAAAGAGATGGAGGGATAGCTGGGAGTCGACCTCCCAAGAGAGGCCAGCCTGATTACAGGAACAGACCAAAGATCTAAAAGAAGAAGAAGAAGAAGATAAAATCACGACCTGCTGGGTACGGCCATACTAATAACATCTGGCACTTAAAGGGTTAATATTCATAAGCCCCATTAGATTATGTCTTAAACTAATCTACAAAAAACATACATTTTTCGTGAGATTATCATTAAATCTTATGTCAAACAAAACGTGAAATAAATTACTCGACAAGTACCAAAAGGGACGCACAGCTTTTACATGTAGGTTTTTACTTAATTGAAAAATATCACCCTTTTTACATTAACGCAAACACAGCTTGCACAAGACATAGAACCCATTAAAAGGGATTTCCCGCATAGTACTTGCGGCCTTTAGTTTTTGTCCTAGAAAACACGTTAGGACTTATACGTAGGTAGATTTTTGAACCTTCCTTCTTTATTGAAGTTGAGGGTTGCCAGGTGTATAAAGAATTAATATTTTTTAACTACGTAAATATTAATTAAATGAAATGAAAAATATTTTCGTATTTTTTTCGACCGATTTCGCCAGGCTCGCTGGCTTCGACAGACTGGTGAGACTGTTATAAATTGACTCCTTTCTCTCTCTGGTTTCAATCCTGGGATTGGTTTGCAGCAATTTCCTCTATTATTATCTTCCATTCTTCCCTGTCGTGTGCGGCTCTTTTGGAATCCGCATATGATGAGCAGCGCACGTCCACCAACAGGTCCACCAGGTACTCTCGGCGTGGGCGTCCCCTAGAGTTTGTCCCCTCCATTATGGCACGCAAGAGGCCTTCTTGTAGCATCACATGGCTGATCCATCTTGCACGCCTTTCGGACAAGGTCCTGAGCAGGTGCCTTCCTTTGCAGATTCTTTGGAGAACCTCCTCATTTGTAATGTGGTCTCTCCAGGAAATTCCTAATAGTCTTCTATAGGACCACATCTCAAAAACCTCTAGTCTCCGTTTATCTCTTTTGGATAGGCACCATATCTCGCAGCCGAACATCAAGATACTCCATACGTAGGTCTTGATGAGGAGTATTCTCATTTTCAGGACTATATTATTCGATTCTATTATTTTCGACCTTTTATTAAATGCAAGCCTAGCCTGCCTAGCCTAGCTAGCCTAGCAAATATACGGCTGTCGACCTCACTCTTAGACCGACCGTCCCATGTTATTTTGCTCCCGAGGTAGACAAACTCCTTGGTGTTCTTTAGTGGAACTCCTGACATCACTACTCTCATCTGATTTTGCGTTCGGCCTACAGTCAGCAGCTTTGTTTTGTCTTTATTTATCTTCATGTTGTAGTTAATTTGGAGAATGCTTTGCATAATTGTTAAGGCCTCTTGCAGTTCTTCTTCACTTTCAGCAACCATAGCAATATCGTCAGCAAACCTTAACATATCCACCTTTTGCCCGTGTATCTTTTCACCTTCTCCGTGACGTATTCTCTCTCTTAAGTCGTCAATCGCACTCTGTATATAAGCGTTAAAAAGAACAGGTGACAGAGAGCATCCCTTTCTTACGCCTTGTCTTATACTGGCTTCCTTTGTATCATCGTCAAATCTGATTATAGCGACCTCATTCTTGTATTGCGCTATTGGATTATACGTCTATCTCTATATTTAATATCGATTCTTTTCAAAATCTCGAAGAGTCTATTCCATTCTACTTTGTCGAAAGCCTTCTCCAGGAAGGAATGGAATGGAATGAAGGAAATTCTATGAATGCGATGTATGTGTTTTGATTTCTTTTTATTCTATTTTCTAGTAATATTCGTAACGAAAATATTGCTTCTCTGGTTCCTATACCTCTTCTGAAGCCATACTGGTCTCAGGGAAGGATTTTCTCTACTTTTGGTTCAATTCTTTTTAAAATGGTATTAGTCAATGTTTTTAAGACATGGGATATTAGGCTAAGAGTTCTGTGTTGCTCACATTTCGCCGTACCTGCCTTCTTTGGTAGCGTGATAATTAGGCATTTCTCGAAGACCTCTGGTATCTTTCCAGTATTATACATTGTCTGTATCATTTTAAACAGGGCATCTGTTGTTCGCCGGAACATCGTCGATTCCGGGTGCTTTCCCGTTTCTTAAATACAGAATTCGACGCCAGCGCCATAAACAAGCATAACTATGAATTATTTTAAGAAGGTCAATTATTCATGAACTTGCCAGAAGGTTGTAACGATCACCTACCGGGTCCAATATATAAAGATATACCTCTGATAAAGCAATATATCGAAATTGTAAACAGGATCATTTGACACCTGGAAGGTATGTTCCGTTCTCCGTTTATTTTGTTATGAATGTTATAGTATTATTCTAGTGGCGGCCCTGGCCTTGTCGGGACTGACAGCTGACTGATGGGCGGCTAATTGGCCAGGACCGGCGCAGGGCGCGGGCGGGACGGCAGGACGCCGACGGAGCGGACTGGGGAAGGATTTGTCGACACTAACATTAAGACGTCTGGCAATCCCAAAGGTCAGGCTGGGAGGATTAACTTCACTCCAATTTCTTCTCACTATGCTTCCTAGGAATTTCCTTTTTGGGTTTGCTTATAGACACGATTTTGTATTATTAAGCGTGTTGTGTCATATAAGAGAATAATGCAATGTGAAGGAAAGCGTTATGAACAAAACAAAGGTAACAATTCAAAAAGAACAAATAGGACAGCTTGGAACTAGAAAGAAAAAAAAATAAAGGAACTCAAAGAGTTGGCGTTAGTGTGTGGATTATAGTTAAATAGATGGCGTTAGTGTGTGGATTATATAGATTAATCTTCAAAAGATTAAAATATGTAATCAAAATCTTCATAGATGGCGTATTGAAACTGACATGTGAAGTTAAGCATATATTTGTAACATATATACTGAAATGTTCCTCCTCGGTTAGCACAGAGAGCATGGTTTTTATCTTCAGGGTGGTAATCGTGAGATTCTTTTCGGTATATTACTCGACTAAGGACGGGTGTAAATAAAGACGCAGATTATATGGGATACATGGGGGTTTATTACAAAGTTAGAATTATGAACATAATAGCTAGAAAATAAATGCTAGAGATGTCGTTACTCATAAAAACACAAAACAGAAGAGTGAAGGGGCTGGTTGTGGCGATTCCACGATGGTGTGCTCCTCAGTGCATCAGATAGCGACGTCGTCCGTCGACGTTGTCAGCGACGCTGACCAGTAGATGGTGGTTCAGCAAATAAATATATAGAGCGTCACCTGGCAGACACGAGGTTCCATAGGCCGGGTGGTGCTGCACGGAGTGAAGAAGTGGTCCACGCAGTTCGGCATGGTGGTGAGGTCCTTGACACGGAGCCTCAAACGCGGTGTCCGACAGAACCTTCGGAACTAACCGCAGACACGCGGACATATGATGCACATGTGTTACTGATGCGCGATCCTTGATGCATATATTTATTGTTAATATCGTACCTTATGTTATTCTAATGAAGACTGGCTGAACCATTTCTGGTCCAGCCGGATGCAGACGGATTTCCGTGTCTTCTACATTTTGGGCGGGATCGAGGCACAAGCGACGGGAACTAAGATGGCGGCCTACCCGCAATGGCTGACTGGAGGGAAGTGAGGGGGCTTCTGGCCTCGGAGCATAGAGTACCGAAAACAGTGTTACCAACCGGGAAGGCGGCGGTTGCTCACACGGCGGAAACAGGAGAAGTTGGAAATAAATTTCGAAGAGGTACTTAACTGGGGAGAATTGGGGCGAATACAGTGGCCGAAGAAATCGTAATGGTATGTACCATTACAATACAACCTCCAAAAATTTGTCTTACATGGTCATAAAGAAATAGGTGGAATGGGGAATGTTGTAATTACATAAAGCGTGCGCTTAACCCAAACAATGACAGGTCATAAGTCCTGTAAACACCTTGATCAACCATATTCAGTTTCCAGTTTGCATCTTCGTCTCTATTGAGATACAATTAAATTTCATGAACTCAAAGAGTACAATTACGGTAATTTTTTGTACCCCGTTCTATTTCTCACACGAATGATAAATTTTAACATTCTTGAAACACTTCCAATAATATTTCTATATAAACATTTATTTTAAAACTGTTATCTTATCACGAGGACCTCTCTAAGATGCTGTTGTCATGCAACGTGGCAAAATCTTTTATTAGTTAGTTATTTAAAAAATAGAACTAAAAAACTAACTAACTAACTAACCATCACGCCGTCTCCCCGAAGGGGTAGGCAGAAAGAATGGACTGCCACACTTTTCTTTTCTGACATATTTCTCTCGCTTCCTCAACATTCATACATCGTGTCATGCACGCGCGTCGATTTATCTGACTCCTCACATTGCCGACATTCAATATTGGATTTATTTGATCGTACCACGTTTTCCTCGGTCTTCCTCTATTTCTGGTTCCATTTACATCACTAACATATAATTTTTTTACCATTCTTTCTTCATTCATTCTTTCCATATGTCCAAACCATCTTAATGATCCTTTCATTATTTTGTTCAAGACACCATCATTCGCACCGCATTCACTTCTTATATTTTCATTCGACACTCTATCATACACAGAGTATTCAAACATTCGTCTAAGAGATCTCATTTTGTACTGCATTTATTCTACTTTCATCCTTCCTTTGCCAGTTCCATGCTTCGCTTCCATAAATAAGGGTCGGTAGAAGAACACCATTGTGCACTGCCATTCTAGCTTTTTTGGATAGATTTTTGTTTGCGATGACAACTTTAAGTGCACCATTCACTTTGTTGCCTGCCCCAACCCTTCTTTCAATATCCCTCTCCACTCGCCCATCTCTTGTTAATATACTACCTAAATACACGAACTCAACAAGTTGCTCCAAATTTTCACCATTCACGCTAATGTTGCAGACTGTCATGATTTCTAAATATCGTCTCCTGAGAGTAAGAGGGTTCCAACTAACAAAATTTCACATTTGATTTTTTTTTTCGTGAAAAGGGTTCTTACTAACCTTATCTATACGTACAATTAAAAAAAACATATAATAGTATCGTCATTTTGATGTTACGAAAATAATCAAGTTCCATCTGATCATTTAAAACACACGATTCACTGAAGAAGGATTCATTTAAACTTAGAACTTTATAATTCCAACTGTTGCCAGACAAAATTTACACGTTTATCGGTATCTCTGGAAATTGGAATAAAACCCTTTTATTCCAAGATACACACCCGAAACCAACAAAACATTGACTTCATTTTTCTCAGCTTTTTACATTTGTCAGTTGGAACCTTCTTACTCTCAGGTGACGATATCACGATATATTTCTAAATATCCGAACTAAAAAATATCACGAACTAATATATAATATGATCTCCTTTAGCCTCAAACAAAGAAAATACTCTTCTTGGAATAATACAATTCTATGAGGTTTTGGCACGTGGATGCCATTTTTTCGTCTTGAAACCATACCTGAATTATGGACGAAATAAGCTTCTCCACCGTAGTGCAATCAATTTTGCCCATAGATTTTCAATCAGGTTTATATCTGGCGAATTTCCTGGCCAGTCCAACAAAGTTTATTGGTTTTCTGTGAAGAAATTAATCATTTTATTGGATGTGTGGCAGGGGGCTAGATCCTGCTGAAATATTCCATCACCATATGACCATCGCTTTTGCATCTCTGGTAGCATCCTTTGCAGTAGAATTGGCAGATACTTCACGCTATTCATCATCCTAGTCACTGAAATAAACGACCCTTGTCCATAATATGAGAAACACCCCCAAAACATTTTCTTGAGAGGGTGTTTGGTGTTTTGAAACATGTGAGAAAAGTTGAGCTTTTCGTTTGCTCTACGAATGAAGCGGAATTGCTGGCATTGTACGAAAAAATGGCTCTCGTCGGACAACAGGACTCTCTTCCAACCCCTTCGCCCTCATTGCATAGTAAGAATTTGCTTCTTGACCTAGCTGGTCATCTCACCTCCAAGAGTCTTCGACGAACAGTCATTGGAATTACGTTCACTTCAGTGTCAGCCAATTCTCGTGCAAGATCCACAGCGGTTTCACAGCAGTCATTTCGACTAGAATTCAGTAATCGCTGGTCATCTCGTTTAGTTGTATTTTTTTCACGCCGCATTTCCCCCTTTTCTTCACTGAGATATTCCATGACTCCTCAAAGCGTTTTATTATTCTATTGACCGTCGCCAAACCTACTTCAACCTCGGCTGTTATGTCTTATTGGGTTTTGTCACTATAATTGTCCGCTTACCCATTGATAAATCCATCTTTGAAGGCACCGTCGAAATATCAGAATTTTACAACTTTTATTAAAATAAATAAAAAGGGGGTTGTATATCTTAAAAATCTCAAAAACGTGTCGACATAACATGAAATATATGCCAACATAAAGTTAACGTCAAAATGACGACTGTGTTGGTGCCAAAGTGGAAAATACGAAAAAAAAAATTTCAATTTATCCGTTCGATACTGTATATAAATGTATATTAAATAACAAAAATCGTTTCTTTTTTCTCAAACCTCGCATATGATTTTTTTCTCCCTTAACTTAAGTAATGAAACATAAAACAACCCCTATTGTACTCGTATAATAAAATGTAATACCTAGTAAATTCCTTTTCCGTGAATTTACAATTTAATTTCTATTTATTACATTATACCCACATTAGAACGAAAAAACGACTTGAATGTTACAATGTATGAATTTCGATGGATTTCGAGAGGTAAGATTCTCCTTTCTAAGGCATAATCAAATGTTTAGTTAGTTAGTTAGTTGAACAATATAATAAACCATCTCAATATTAACATTTCTGGTACATTTGATTATAGGCTTAATTTCAATATTGTAATTATAAAGAGATATACATAATGTGTAACCATAAATTATATATTACTATTATATTATATTATAGAAGAGGGGGCGTTGCAAATTGTTCGTTTTGTAAGGGGGCGATGGTCATGGATAGGTTGGGAATCTATGATTTAGATACTTCGTAATTATTTAATATGGCACTTCACTCTTCATTTCTACCCTTTCAGATAAACAAATTTGTACGCTGAGGAAGAGCGTCTGTGGACCAAAACTCGTTTGTGAAAGGTGCAAGAAAATATTTTGATGGTAAGTCTTTTGAACTTTAATCATATAATTTATTTGTAGTTTATAGTAGAAACTTATTATTAAATATATTAAATGTATATTTTTAAATATAAGTCGCACCGTGAGTGTAAAACCGAATTAAGTGCAAATATACATTTTGGAGATATGGGAGTTTAAAGGTTTCATATTGCTTGGAAAAACTATTTTTTTTAATAAACCGATGATTTTCGGTTTATAGAAATATACCTATAAATCGAAAATTATTGGTTTATTTTTAAAAAAATTGTTTTTCCAAGAAATATGAAACCTTTAAACTCCCATATCTCCAAAATGTATGTTTGCACTTAATTCGGTTTTACACTCACGGTGCGAAGTAAAGAAGAAATACAAGCCCAAGTAAACAAGGCAGCTGCAATCTCTGGGGCTCTAAAATCCACAATATGGAAAAACAAAGACTAAGAGTAAGATGAGAATCTATAAAGCATGCGTAAGACCAATAATCACATTTGGCGTCGAATCAAGGGCAGACACAGTAAGGACTAAACAAGTTTTGTGGACTTCCGAAATGAAGACACTGAGGACGATAGCAGGCAAAACACTGAGGGATCGCGTGAGGAACACCAGAATAAGAGAGATACGAGTATGTGAGGTTGAGGATATTATAAAATGAAGCAGACAGCGAAAAAGGGACTGGTACGGTGATGTTCAAAGAATGGACACCCCCAGACTCCCCTATATTGCATTGCATAATCAACCTCATGGGACTCGTCCTCGTGGAAGACCTCCTAAAAGATGGAAGGACAGCTGGGAATGGAGCTTACAGGAGGAGCAATACTCTGTAGAACAGACCACATAGGTCTACAACAAGGAAGAAGAAGAAATATATTAATCACATGCGTCTCATGGACCAGGAACAACCAACTGCACCTAGAATCGGGAATCCGATGATAGATGAATTCATTATGTAACTTGTCAAACGTTTTAACAAAGGACTCCCTTCACATTCTAACCCTATAATAAAAGACCTCTTAAATTACGATCCAGACACCTCCAGCCGCGACAAGCGCCCAAAATAGATCCTCTTTCACAGAAACACTTCGGGCCATACAAAGCCCTCACATAAACCAATAACCTGCCAAATAACCTTTATAAAAACCTCATGGGACTCGTCCTCGTGGAAGACCTCCTAAAAGATGGAAGGACAATTGGGAATCTACCTCACAGGAGGAGCAACACTCTGGAGAACAGACCACATAGGTCTACAATAAGGAAGAAAAAGAAGAATTAGTAAAGGAGAAAGTGAACAAGGTGGCAGTGCAACTATTCATAACATATGCTTCGAAGTGTTGGCCACTTAAAAAAAAACAGTACACACTGTAAAGCGCCGAAATGAGGATGCTGAGTTGGGCGGGCGGAGTAATGTTTCTCAACCACATTTGAATCAACCACATCCGTTGCAGTTTTAGAGTGAGGCCAATCTCGGATAAACTTGTAGATAACTATCTAATATGGTACTGCCACGTCACGCGACGTCCACCTGACCATGTTACACGGGGGGTAATGCAAGCAGACCAGTGACCCAGGGGACGTGGTAGACCAAAGTTGACATGGATGGAACTTATGTAAAGGGGTCTTAAATAAATCCGGTTCCTACCAGGCGCCACCCAAGACAGACAGCCCTGAAGACGCCATACAAGAAGAGCCGACCCCAAGTAAATGCAACAAGGGTAGGAAGAAGTAGAATGTACCTTAGTACCTAGACCCTAAAATTGTGCGTAACACGCTGTAAAAATATATAATTGAACCATATTTCATCAGGGTTTTGAATGGGTGATAAGGGCCGTGAAGGGACATACCGTGCTGGAAGGTATGTGTACGCGACAGAATGAGAAACACGATACATCACAGAGATGTGTGATATCCAGGATGTTGTCAGATTGGGGAGACAGAGAAGAAGATATGGATACCCAAAGATTACCATACTCTGTCCCACATGGGAAACCAGACAGAAGAAATAGGAAGACCATGCAAGGGAAGAAAAGACAGGGAATCCACACCGCAAGATGCAGCAAACCTGCATAAACAGGCCCTAGCGGCCTCCAACCAACCAGTATAAGAAGAAGAAGAACCGTATTTACGATCCGAGATTAATTGTATGTAATAATCTAGATTAATGTATTATCTATAGCAGAATGTACAGGCGGGCATCAAATAATGTGAGTTCGGTGAGGCGGTCAATACGATACCTAATTTAATATGTAAATTGAAACCATTATGTTTGGAGTCATGTAAATTATTTGGATGCCAGGACTACAGAAGCGAATCAAGTTTGTATTGCTTATAGCATCACCATGAAATGCGTTGCAGTCCGGAGTCAATTTATATGTATTAATTTCGACTACTTTCGACAGCTCGCTGCCATCTTATGATAAGACCAGAAGTAAAGAAAATGGTGACGAGCTGCCGAAATCGATCGAGACTAAAAACATAATTAAAAAACAGGTGGAATAAAACTAATCATTTGTTTATTAAATGTTAAAATTTGTAACACTGTTATTACGTATAACAATTTATTTCTGTTAAAATTTAAAACGCTGGTATAATATCACAATTTCTTTTATTCACTGAGAGTGTCGCGACAGCTGTTTCGCCAACCGATGTTGGCATCATCAGGTGTTACAATAAACTTAGATTTAGTTTATTGTTATACCTGATGATGCCAACATCGTTTGACGAAACAATTGTCGCGACACTCTCAGTGAATAAAAAGAAATTGTGATATTATAACAGTGTTTTAAATTTTAACAGTAATAATGTTGAAGAATCATAGTGTTTCGAAGAATAGGCGAAACATCTCATAACTATAAATTGTTATATAATAATTATATAATATGGAGTTTTACATCCTTGTTCAAGAAACAAAAAGTATGTATTTATTGTTTCTTGAACAATGGTGTAAAACTCCATATTAAATCTTCTAAGGCATTATCAAATGTACGATGCAAGGCATTATCAAATGTAAGACTAAGGCATTATCAAATTTGTACGTAAACATTTGATAATGCCTTAGAAGGGCGAAACATTTTATTCCCATAAAATATAATAAAACTTCTAGAAAATATGTATTTTGGCTAAACACAACAAACTTCACAGTACATATATAATATTAAAACTAAATCTAATTGTAAACACTACATTTAATAACTTTGAAATAGAATAGACAACATTACGTAATCTATAGTTGGCATCTCAAATTGTTTTGTATAGTGGCCACGCAACAAAATATCCAAAACTGAAGAAAAGAAAGGCGATTTACTGGCTTTTATTTCCTTAAGTACACTATAAATAATAAATGGTGACCCCATTGTCCGATACAGAAAGGTCTAGAAGGATCTAAGATCAACCGCCGTGATGGATGGCGCTGGACCAAAGAGTACGCAATGTCAAGATTCTGGGCCACTTGGATGTCAGACTATTTTTTAAGAATTTTCATCTCACGTAGCTCACTTGAATTTCGTTGCCGTTCCAACATCAATGAATTAATTTCAGAATTTGGTAACTCTGTATACCTATATAAAACACTGTTATAATTTCACAATTTTTATAATCCACTTTTTTTAGAGTATCGCGACAGCTGTTTCGCCAACGTAACATAAACAATCATAACTATTCTTTCAACATTTAATACTCGTATTTTCATGTATACAAATCATCTTAGTGAAATCTAACTAACCATCACGCCGTTTCACCGAAGAGGTAGGCATAAAGAATGTACTGCCATACTTTTCTTGATTCCTCAACATTGTCATGCACGCACTTTCAATATTTCGAATTTTTCAACTAACTAACCATCACGCCGTCTCCCGAAGGGGTAGGCAGTAAGAATGGACTGCCAAACTTTTCTTTCCTGACATAATTCTCTCGATTGTCGACCTTCGTGGCAGAGTGGTAAGAGCTCTGACTTCCATTCCGAAGGTCCCGAGTTCGATTCCAGGCGATGGCAGTGTGATTGTCCCACTGTCTTTGTTCTGGTGTAGAACTTACGTGACAATAAAATGGCGATAGATTGGCTACCTATCACATGTCAGGAGAATCAATATAATAGTTAAAATAAAATATATACAGTAATTGGGTTCAATCGACCTGTTTTATACAAAAAAAAAAAGATTCCTCCACATTCATGTACGCACTCTTTTTTAATAAATATTTTTTTTTTTTATTTCATTGTAAAACTTCATTGTATATAAAGAAAATAAAAAATCTCTTTAAAATGCATATTTAGTTAAAATTTACTAATGTGTCCATAACCGGTTTCGGCAGCTCACTGCCAATTTCTGGTGGCGTATATCGACCAATAATAAACCAATTTATGATCAGAAGGTGGTAGCGAGCTACCGAAACCGGTCGAGGATACAAATATTAGTGGATTTTAATTAAATATCTTTTTTTACCTCACCTCTTCCCGTTACTCGGGGTCGGCTTTTCTTATCATTTGGCGCCAGGTATTGCTTTCGTAGGCAGCTTCCTCCTTGAGGCCTAGGGCTTTCATTACCCTCTAAACATTCGGCAGCCAGGTAGCTTGAGATCTCCCTCTCCCTCTCCTACTAGACAGAGAAAGATAGTTTTTCACGACATGGTCGTGAGGTCTCCTCATCACGTGACCATACCATTGGAGCCTTGTTTCTGACAACCTTTGTTTTATGGGAGCTACCTTGAAAGTTCTTCTCACATATTCGTTGCGCACCTTGTCTTTCAATGTGACCCCTCCCGACCACCGCAGCAAGCGTATTTCTGTTGTATGGAGTTTTTGTTCATGGATCTTTTTAGATGGCCATACTTCGCTTCCGTATAGTAATGCCCTTTGCCCTTTGTCCTTATTGGCATTTACGGATCACACAGAATTCAAGTCAGCGTTCGCCATTTATTCCATCCAGATATTGTTCGGTTGGTTATGTCCGCTTCATTTTAATTAAATATAATTAACTAAATATACTTACTTCGATGTTCGCCATACTTTGTGTTGTAGATGTTTCATATTTTTCTTTTTCTTTTTTTATACTTTGTTAACAACACTATATTTTTAAACAAATTAAAATTAAATATCAAACATGTTTCGGACTACCCGGTCCCTCCTAAGTGATATTATATAGATATTTAACATATTATAAAATTGTTTACAAATATGGTTTGTTTGACAGATGTTATAGAGATTTATTTCGGAACGTTTATGCTTTTGTTTAATATTTTATTGTTATGAATAAATTTCAAATTTAAAATAATTATTTTAAGTTCTTATTGGGGTTCAGGTCATTACTTACAACAAAGGAAATAAATCAAAGTTATATTTATTTTATTATTTATAATATTTTCTTTACTTCTGATTTTTTTTTTAATTTCAACGCCATTATCTTTACTAAATGAATGATATTTTTTAATGAGGTGGTTAGCAAATTTAGAAAAAATGTTATAAGAGAGAGACATCTTATGTGCTCTTTTATTATTAATTAAAAATTACGCCTTGTTTTACCTATATAAAAAAATGTATGAACGGCAACGAAATTCAAGTGACGTGAGATGAAATTTTTTAAAAAATTGTCTGACATCCAAGTGGCTAAAAAATATATTATGAATAATTTTAAAATTTTAAATAATTATTTAAAGTTCTTATATAAGTTCTATAAGAACTAATTAGAATTTCAAAAAGATTTTTTTCACGTTTTTATTATTTTCATTATTAATGAAAATTGTCTTTTAATTTTTCTCAAACCTCGCATACGTTGTTTTATCCCTTTACTTAAGTAATGAATCATAATGCAGCCCTTGGTATAATTTTTTTATTTCCAGCAGTAAAAAACGGGGGAATATATTTCACGAACTAATAAACGTTTTATTGTATAAAATACGTCTTAAAGATAAAAATAATATTATTTTCAGTACAATAAATACGAGACACTTGACATTTAACTTCCTCTCCACGACAATATAATACTTTATTACACTTTCATATACAATATTCCAGGGACGTTCCGTGAAATATTTCTTGGAAAAATATTTTATTAACTAACTAACTAACCATCACGCCGTCTCCCCGAAGGGGTAGGCAGAAAGAATGGACTGCCACACTTTTGTTTCTTGACATATTTCTCTCGCTTCCTCAACATACATCATGTCATGCACGCGCCTCGATTTCTCTGACTCCTCACATGGCCGACATTCAATATTTGATTTTTTTTATCGTGCCACGTTTTCCTCGGTCTTCCTCTATTTCTGGATCCATTTACATCATTGACATATAATTTTTTTCAAATATTTTATTGCTTTTTGTTAATTTTTTGTTTTAATAAAAACAAGTCGTATGAAACCAATTACTGTTTACAATTTGTTGTTGGCTATTATAATGATTTTCATGATATGTAATAGGTAGCTAATCTATTGCCATTTTATTGTCAGGTGAATTCTTCACCAGACTAAAGACAGTGTGAGAATAACAACACAATCGCCAGGATTCGAGCCTTTGGTGTGGCAGTCATAGCTCTTACCATTCTGCTACGAAGATTGTCGGCATTGTCGTTCAATTATACGACTATATTCAATTTATATCATTGATCCATGAGACATATTATTTTCTTATTAATGACTTTTGAAATTACACTGAATATGGACGATGTGCGACAGAATCTAAAATGCTGATATTAGAAAGAAATGTAGAGCGAATGAAGGTATCATAATTTTGTTCATAAAAGGGTCGCTGCATTGGTTCGGGCATATGGAGCGCATGGGTGAAGAAAGAATGGTTAAAAAAAGTGGTTCACGTTAACGATGTAAATGGAGTACGGAGTCGAGATAGACCGAGGAAAACATGACATGACCAAATTAATCAAATTTTAAAGGTTGGTCATGTTAGAAGTCGGAAGAATCGATGTGCGTGTATGACTCGCTGTATAAATGTGGAGGAAGCTAGAGAGGTGGGCCAGGATAGAGTAGTGTGGCGGTCCATTCTCTCTGCCTACCATTACGAGGAAACGGCGTGATGGTTTGTTGTTGTTGTTGTTATAAATAAATACTTTACAAGAATATTAAATGTGTGTTTACATGAAGTTGAAAATTAAAACTACGTCACTGATGTATAATATACAGGACATCCTTGGATGATATTTTTATTTACACTGGCAAAGGGGAAGTTATATTTTAGGGACCCTGTCACCGCTATCTAGAGTCACAATGTTCTACACTTCACAGGACACCCTGTACCCTGTTAAATAGATTAAAACCTAAAACACTGGACTTTAGATGTTTTTTTTATTTCGTTTGTTAACGTTTATATTTATTTAATAAAAAAACAGTTAATTTATTATATTTATTAATTTAATCCAGTATTTAAATGTACAAAAGTTATGGTTAATTTATTATGTAAATAATTTGTTTTTTTAAGACGTTTGCTTTTTTTAATTGTCAAAATGTTTTTTAGTGGTCGTCAAATTAATAACAAAAACTGTTTTATTCTCAATTCAGTTTGCCATTTTACTATGAATAGAATTAGGAGGCTTAGTATTTTACCATGAATAGGATAAGAAGGCTTAGCATTTTACCATGCATAGAATTAGGAGACTTAGCATTTTACCACGAATAGAATTAGAAGGTTAAGCATTTTACCATGAATAGAAATAGAAGGTCTATCATTTTACCATCAATAGAATTAAAAGGCTTAGCATTTTACCATGAATAGATTTATGAGGCTAATGTGCGTTTGGCAAAGATGCAGACGCTGAGAATGATAGCATGAAGGACTCTTCGAGATAGGGTGAGAAACACAGCTATCCTAAATCTGCAAGGTGGAAGATGTCGTGAGATGGGGCAGACAGCGCAGAAGATACTGGAATGCGCACGTGCAGAGGATAGATCCCACCAGAATCCCACTCACTGTGGCGCATCAGATTCCTGCCGGCTACCGTCCCCCTGGAAGACCACCAAAGAGATGGAGGGATAGCTGAGAGTCGACCTCCCAAGAGAAGCCAGCCTGATTACAGGAACAGACCAAAGGTCTTAAAGAAGAGGAAGAAGATTTATTATTTCTGGAACAATGGTGTAAAACTGCATATTCCATTATTAGTACTAACGAAAAGTAGAATAAATGCAATAGATATGAGATCTCTAAGTCGAATGTGTCGTTAATGTGTAAAGTTCTAGGAGGAAAATACAGTTATGGTAATTTTATGTTACAATTCACGTACTTAAGATTTCTACAAATTGTTTACTGTTTTTTGAATAATGGTGTCTAATTCCAGCAACAACGCGCTTGGTTTTCGCTACATTTGATAAAGCCTTAGAAAAGCGAAACATGTCAGTATCGTAAATTATAATTAAACGTCTACAAAAAAAAAAATTTCATTCGTATTAATTATTCAGAAGCCTACTCTAAACCTTGACAGAATATGAAGCATAGATATTAATATGCTCTCGAAATTCGAGGATATTGCAGATAAAGAAGCTCGGCAATGGTAGAACCAAGGGTCGAAAGAGCACCAAATGACGGTTTACCCCAAGGAAAGAGACCTGAGAAGAAAGAGCAGAAAATTAATATTTAAACTAACTAAGTAACTAACTAACCATCACGCCGTCTCCCCGAAAGGGTAGGCAGAAAGAATGGACTGTCACACTTTTACTGATGCGGCACTCCATCCTTCTCTTTTCGCTCCGTGGGAGACGCGGTGTGATGGGTTGCGAACCTCATCGCCACCAATAGGCATCTCCCGCGCACACTTCGATCGTCCAACACCCACAAAATAAATCTAAAACAAATAATATAAAATACAATGATATATAAAATAAAATAACAAAATAATTAATAATTTAATACAAAATGTTCTTTTTAGATGGTGCACATATTGTCTATTTAATTTATGTTCCACGAATCCACCGTTTTTTTAATTTAGCACATAATGTAATAACACATAATGTTTTTTTCGATGTTGCACATGTTGACATGGACGATCCGGACATTAATATTTATATTATTATTAATAATAATGTTTCGTTGTTTAGCTCTTTACATCATTACAGCATGAGCCAAATCGATGTAAAGGACTTTTTTATTGATTCCCAAGACATATATGGCCGAGCCATAGAGGGCTCCCTCAGCTTACCCGAAGCTGTTATAGGCGCAGCGGCGCCTTTCGTCAGCTTCACTCGTGCACTCCCTAGACCCGTCCCCCGTCCATGCGGGACTTACGTTAAAAAATAATAATAATAATATATGTATATTTGCAACCAAAGGGGACCCAAACCACATTTAAGCTACGCTAGTCTCCCTCGATGTCCCTCTGTACACACATAGCAATACAACAGCAAAAGGAAATACATAATTGTTACATAAATAACAAATGTTCATGACATGTGATAGGTAGCTTATCTATCGCCATCAAATCAAATCAAAACAATTTATTTTCTCAAAAGATATTACAAACAACAATTTTAGTTTAAGGCATCTATTGAGAACAGGTAAAACATAATAAATATATAATACCAGGAACGCATGAGAGATGGTTCGACATTAGGAATACAAGATACTCTCTGAAGTCAAGAGTATTTGTCTTCTGAATGTACTTTCACGAATATGAAAGACATCGATCTCCGAAGCGATCAGGTTCAGCAGTTTGATTGCTCTCCCCACCGGCATCACCAGAGGCAGGTTGGTTCTGCATGCTGGGAGATAAAACAGTCTGTGCTGACGCTGTCGAAGATAACCATCTGGAACATAAAGATGGATAACCTCCAAGATAACGGAGTTCTCAAAGAATCCCCTGATAAGTCTGAAGAAATGGGTAAGTGTGCACCCATCTCTTCTTATCTGCAAACTATTGGTCCCCAGCATGCCATTTTATGGCACGTAAATTCTACACCAGACTAAAGACAATTTGACAATCACACTGCTATAGCCGGGAATCGAAACCCGGACCTTCGGTATGGCAGTCAGATATCTTACCTCTCTGCCATGAAAGTTGACAATTTGTTATTTATCTTTCGAATTATATATAATATTAACACTGGTAAATTTCAGAAACTTTTTGATGTTGTATTTTTCACTGTCGTGTATATTTTGGCGGGGAAAATTATTCTATGAATACAGAAACGTACCGTATTCACAATATCAAAAACATCAATATGCAAATTGCATAAAGATTTTTCCTTTTTATAATACAATAACATAGGATCCTATGTAGTAAAGTGTTCCACCGCACTAAAATATTCCCAAGCCTATTATAAAATGCTAAATTACTTTAAAATGTTTGAATATATATTTTTTAATCTTTGATACATCACGCAAACCTTGTTTGTTTTTCAACTCTTTTTAAGGCAACATTTTGAATGTATACAAATTCTTGTAGACAAATACCGGATTTCACCCATTGCGGATAAATTATTTTTATTTTATAAGGATTAATTGTATCTCAATAGAGACGAAGATGTAAATTGTTTTCTGAGAACAGAATGTGGTCGCCGAGGCGCATACAGGACTTATGACCTGTCATTGGTTGGGTTGAGCGATCGCTTTATGTTTAACAACATTCCCCATTCCCCCTTTTTTTTCTTATGACCACCACGCCTGACAATTTTTTGGAACTCGTATATATGGTAGGATTCCACGCCTAACTTTTACATATTTAAGTTCACTCTACACTAGCGTCATTTATTAAGTTTGGAAAAGGCTGGGGCTTTTTAAGGCTGAAGAAAAATGTCTGTAATGTATTAATATTAAGTGGGCGAGGGAGTGGACCCTTAAAGTCAATGTTGTGAACCAATTGGAGGCTTTGAGATGTGGATACACCGAAGGATGTTACGCATCTCCTGGACTAACATGGTCAGCAACACAAACGTTCTCCATAGAGCCAAAGTTGACAGAGAGTTGCTGAGCAACATCAAAGTCCATAAGGTGTCCTACTTGGGCCATTTCTGAGAGGCGAAAAGTACGCACCATTACATCTGATCTTAGAGGGTAAGATTGAGGGTCGACGAGGTGTGTGAGAAGGCGGGTTTCCTGGCTGAGGAACATCCGAGAGTGGACGGGGCTGAGGACCGTGGGGGAGCTGTTCCGAGCTGCCCAGGACGGGGAGGCCTACTCAAGGGTGATAGTCAACGTTGGGGAGACCTGACAGGACACGGAAAGAAGAAAGACGCGGGAGTTATGCCTATAGGTGGCGATGAGGCACGCAACCCATCACGCCGCATCTCCCGACATGGCGAACAGACGAGGGTGGAGAGCTGGATTGGTACGTGGAATATAAAAGGAAGAATGGAAATAAATATGAATGAAATGTGTATTGAGATGTAAAGACATTGTGTAGATACCCTAAAAAGTTGTACACAAGCAGCGTGAGTGGAAAAAGAAGCCGAGGATGACCGAGGAAAACATGACATGACCAAATTAATCAATTACTAAGAAGGCTGCCACATTCGAAGTCGGAATAATCAACGTGCGTGCATGGTACGATGTATGAAGGTCGACATTGTACACTCGTATTATCACTCAATACACTCTTATTGTTGGAATTATCAAAAATCTATGCAAAGGAGGAATATTTGTAAATAATTTTGTAATATTATAAATATTTATATTTATTTATATATATTTATATTTATTTATATATATTTATATATATATATATATATATATATATATATATATATATATATATATATATATATATATATATATATATATATATATATATATATATATATATATATATATATATATATATATATATATATATATATATATATATATATATATATATATATATATATATATATATATATATATATATATATATATATATATATATATATATATAGATAGATGTAGGGCTGGTTAGTCCAAAACATGTTTGGTATTTAATTATTATTTTTTAAAGAGGTTAGTGTTGTGTACAAAGTATATAAAAAAAGAAGGAAAACGCTCACACGGTGGCCAGAGGAAACGCTAAGGATTCCGTAAAAGGAAACCTACAAAAGACTGGCATCGACTGTTGTTGCTGGGAAAAGACTGCAGAGGACAGACCTAGGTGAAGAACAGCAGTACATAAAGGCACACGAGATTTTGAAGCATAGCGCAGAGACTTCCATGTGGGTCCATGATCAGTTTCTTAGTCACATGCGGACCCACAACCATGAAGGATAGTCTTCCTCGGACACGAGGGATAGCCGATGATGATGATATAAAAAAAGAAAATTAATTTCCATAACATATTAATCGATGTATGATTAAGTGTATAGAATTCCATGATGATGTTATTAAAATAAACAAAAGTTTTTTAAAATTAGAAGAACTAAAAATTCTATAAGTGATACGAAATATTCACGACAGGTGTTTGGTCTTATGAGGACATCTTCGAGTGTGCAGGCTTAGATATAATGTGTTACTTATATAGGGGTATTCCCCCCCCCCCCCTTCTACACAGATTATTTGTGGAAGTGGTTAACAATTATGGGTGCATAGTTAGATAATTTCTGGATATTTCTGTGGACAGTGATTGGCTGACTCTTTTTATAACGAGTTCTAAGAATTGTTATAACTCGTTATAAAAAGACTGGATATTTCCCATTGCGGGTTATCAATTCAAGGATTAATTGTATTTCAATAGAGACGAAGATGCAAATTGGAAACAGAATATGGTGATCGATGTGTTTACAGGACTTATGACCTGTCATTGGCGCACGCTTTATGTAATACAACATTCCCCATTCCACCTTTTTTATGACCACCATGTCTGACAATTTTTTGGAAGTTTACATATGTTAATATGTAACACCACCCTTTACATGGTAGTTTCAATCCACACACTAGCACCATCTATGAAGATTGGATTTTTTTAAGCATTAAGCAGAAGATCTTTTTAACGCAATGTGAAAGGCTACCGCTATTATCATATTGCTAGATAACTTATATAGATAACTTACTTATATATTTTTTAATTTTTATTGAAAAAAAATACATTATTTATGGGTATCTCTTATATCATTGCAAAATTATGAATTTCTCCACTCGCAGATATCATGTACCCACATCTGCATAGTTGTGTCAGTGGAGTACCTAATTATCCGTCCCCCCGCACGAACTTGCCAGCAGTTCACACCGCCTTTGTCATTAAGGTTGAATTGAATTTTACTTCAATTAACGTTTCAGAAGTTGGCGAAGTTGCTGCTAAAGCAGTCTACGCCGAGCGAAAACTGCGAACACCTTCGAACCCGAGCGCATCGAGCAAAATGCACATCTCAAATTTATATATTAACCTTTCCCTTAAGGTGCTAAAATAAAAACACGCGTTCCTGTGTTGGGTAGTCAGTACCCAATCAACAATTAACGATTTTAAATTGGAAAAATAAGAACATGCATAGCTAATCCTCTTAAAAAATAATAAACCCAGACAGGTATGCTCGCGCTAGAAGACACCATATGTTGTGCATACAGCATAGCAGAACAAATGTCTTGGCACAGCATACAATGACCCGGGGTATGGTGCTCTTGATTGAGGTGTCAGTCGATGTGGTCATTCTCCAAATGACCTACACGTCCTTTAAGGAACATATAAGTACATATCACAATTGCAAATATTTTGTACATACCACAATTGTATTATTTTAACATGTATTTTTGTATGTATGTAAAATGTATACAGTAAAAGGGTAGCCTCACTATCGTGGAATATGTCCACATCCGAAGAGATGCGGTTTAGAAGGATTATTGCCCTGCCCACGGACATAACCTTAGGTAAATTGGTTCTACACAGTGGCAGGTGAAATAATCTATGTTGCCTTTGTCGCAGATAATTGTCAGGGACAAACAAAGTCAAGTCATTCAAAATATCCGAGTTATGTATTCGACCACGAATCAGTTGAAAAAAATGAACACTCAAATGGATAGTTCGTCTAATTTCCAATGATTGGTAGTCCAGCATACCCAGCATAAATCAATCACATTTATAATGTGACTACCTTCTTCGCAGAGTCTCTCATCTGGTCCGAGATGGTACGGCCACGTCATGGGGCTCCCAGCTGACCATACTAGAAGGAGGGTAATGGAATCGGTCTCTCGCCAGTGTTCTCCAGGCCCTTCCCGCCATCCGCACAATATCATCACTCCACCTGGTAGGCTGTCTCCTGACACTTCTCCCGCAAAACCTTGGCCTCTCTTCAGTAACCTTCTGGCTCCATTTTTCATCATTTACGGTTATTATCTCATTCATAACTAGCTGACCCAGCGAACTTTGTACCGCCTCAGAATTAATAAATGTTGTGTTAATTTATTAGTTGCATTAAATTCACTTATTCATTAAGTTGAAATGAATTAAGTTCAATGAATCTGCAAAAATCAAAATGAACAGTATTTGAATTACATTGATATGAATGTATTTCACATGGCAACAAGGGATTAGCTGCATTGAAGCGTATCGAAATGATTCGCGTAGCATTGTTGCACTACTTTCTGTTAATTAAATTTGCTGGATGGAATGCACTCAGGTCAATTTTTTCCGATATTTTAATAATCATTCTGCTATTCGGGACGGAGACAAATCCAACAAATCAAAGATCATCAAAATCGGTCCAGCTGTTCTTGAGTTATAAATGAAATTACTAACACGACTTTGTTTTATACATAGATAGATAATACCAAACTTGTTGTAACCATTGAAATATTCAAGTAAAGATTTTCTTTCATTTAAAGACTTGATTCACTGTACAATTGTAACCAGTAATAAGTTTTAATGTGAAAAAAATTTTCCACACACGTTATTATTTCACTTTGTTTACTACACTTCTGTCATACAACCAATAATCATAGTGAAATTATCTATTAGATTCCGAATCAGAACAAAATTCAAAGTATTCCATTCTCGCTCCCTTGTATTAAAAATATTGTACTCTTTCTTGATGACATCCGAATTTCGCCTATTAATATTATATTACATTTTGAATGTATACAAATATTGGATTTTACCCATCGCGGGTTAATCATTGATCCAGTATTTGTCTACAAGTATTTGTATACATTCAAAATGTTGTATAAAAACTGGTCCAAGTTAAAAAGCCTAAAAATTGGAGAGTCATCTCCAGGCGTTGTCTAGCAATGTATGATAACTCCATCTCCAGACGTTGTCTAGCAATGTATGATAACTGCATAGCCTTTCACATTGCATTAATAAGGCTTTTCTGCTTAGTACAAATACACCTAATCTTAATAGCTGGCGCTAGTGTAAATTGAACTGAAAAATGTGAAGTGTTTCTCAACATTGTAGCATATATACATCGTGGTCGTAAGAAGGGCGGAATGGGGAATGTTGTTAACATAAAGCGATCGCTTAACCCAACCAATGACAGGTCATAAGTCCTGTAAACGCCTCGACCACCATATTATGTTTCCAAAAAACAATATACATCTTTGTCTCTATTGAGATACAATTAATCCTTATTAATATTATGTTAAATATTTTTTGGCAATCTTTTAAACTCTACTTTAAATAATAATATCACAAATAAATCGTTTTATATTAAGATGTCTAATTTTTAAAAGGGTTTTCAGGGATTGATGGGGTTTTCATGCCATTAAGGAACCCTTTGATATTTTGTCCTTGCGAACACCGGACCTAGAACTCATATCAATCATTAAAATTGACTTGTTTCCGCACAAACTTTAATACAAAAGATTACCCTAGCTTAATGCACTAAGGAATTATCAGTATACTTTCATTATTTAGAATATACAATTAAATGCATGCAAAAAAATATATATTACTGCCGCAAATATTTATTGTCACTTCAACAAAGTATAAGTTTACGTTCATATAGTATAATATGTATTTAGGAGTTCTGGTCCCAACCCAAATGTATGGAAGCAAGCATGGAACTGGCAGAAGAAAGATGCCAGAGGTCCCTAAGACGTATGTGTGGTAGAACGATAAACGACAGAATCTCAAATGCTGATATAAGAAAGGAATGTAGAGCGGAAAAAGGTATTAGGAACAAAAGTATGAAAGGATCACTGCGTTGGTTCAGACATATGGAACGCATGGATAGAGAAAGAATGGCTAAGAAAGTATACGTTAATGATGTAAATGGAGTACGGAGTCAAGGCAGACCGAGGATAACATGGCATGACCAAATTTATCAAATTTTAAAGGTTGATCATGTTAGAAGTTGGAAGAATCGACGTGCGTGTATGACTCGCTGTATGAATGTGGAGGAAGCTAGAGAGGTATGCCAGGATAGAGTTGTGTGGCGGTCCATTTTCTCTGCCTACCCCTGCGGATAAACTCGTGATGGTTTGTTTGTTTGATTGTATTTTGATATTTCGGGAAAATCCGAGTAGCTCATCTCTTCGGACCGACGTTTCGGAGATCGTTACAGTCTCCATCTTCAGGGTGGTTTTGTTGATTGTGAGTTTTTTATGATGGTGAGCTTAACCATCCTGAAGATGGAGACTGCAACGATCTCCGAAACGTCGGTCTTTCTGAGTTTTTTTATGATTCGATCATCTTAAATACAATGTAAAAAATGTTTTATATTTCTTACTACCGTCGTGGTATAGTCCCAAGAGCGATGACTGATATACTGAAGGTACCGTGTTCGATTCCCAATGGCAGTGTGATTGTCACACTGTTTTTGGACTGTATAATTCACGTGACAATAAATTGGCGACAGATGGATGTTTAAAGGCTTTTAAATAGTCCATTATTTTGGCCGAAACACTATGATACTTTAACATTTTATCATTTGTTATGAAAAAACTTTGTTTTTATATCACAATTGTATTTTATTTTACGACAGCTGTTTCATCAATTAATGTTGACATCATCATTGATTGTAGCACCTGATGATGTCAACATTGGCTGATGAAACAGTAGTCGTAAAATAAAATACAATTGTGATATAAAAACAAAGTTTTTTCATTAATTGTTATAATAAGTTATTAAAGGCTTTTTTCTAGGAATTGGCTGGCTATTGCGATTTCTTACTTTGACTATGAATTACTTTTAGGGGGTACTATAATCATTCAAAATCCTATCCCGAAATCAATTTCCTATGTCGTGCCCTCGCCTTGTTAGTGAATGTTTGATTTTTTTTCATAATTAACGGAGTTTTTATTTAAGCGTCGCCGTCGTCACCCGAGTTTAACGTTGGGAGGTTATTGAGAGTAATGAAACGAAAGTGATACAGGCAGATATGTAAGCATCCCTGTTTTATGTGATATAACTACATTACATTATATGCTTGCGGTGGATAAAATACCTCCAAAGTATTATATAATGTACAGGATGATAAAATAATACTCAATATTCCAATACACTTATGATACAAATTTAAAACATCATTATCACTGTTTAATCCATTTTATCGATGTAAATAGAACCAGAAATAGAGGAAGACCGAGGAAAACGTGGCACGATCAAATAAATCAAATATTGAATGTCGGCCATGTGAGGAGTCAGAGAAATCGACGCGCGTGCATGACACGATGTATGAATGTTGAGGAAGCGAGAGAAATATGTCAGGAAAGAAAAGTGTGGCCGTCCATATTTTCTGCCTTCCCCTTCGGGGAGACGGCGTGATGGTAAGTTAGTTAGTTAGTTAGTTAATCCATTTTTATTTATTAAATATTTTTCAAAACAAAAATATTATACACTACGTGTTTCGGAGGTGTATATTATTATTATTATTATATTTCTGATGAATTGTATTTTAAGTGCGCCGTTTTGGAAAATCAATTACTCCAGGGGTGCATTAGGAAATGATTGACCGAACAGTGCAGTCTTTAGAAGTTTCTTAAATTTGACGTCACTATCCTCTTACTTAATGCTAACATAGGGGCTATTCCACGCCAACGGACCCGCAACAGCGAAAGCACGATCATAGAAACTTGCTTTATTGGCTCCGACTGGAATTGTTATGTTGTTTGCACTTGCTTCTGCTGGTTGGAATGAACGTTGCCTTTCCGTTGGCATGGCCGTCATGCAGAGGTCCGATATATACGCTGGCGCTCTCTGGTGTCGAGCCTTAAACACTGTCAAACACAATTTATATTTTACTCGCTCTCGGATTTTAAGCCAGTGAAGGTATAACTATACTTTAACCAAAGAAAGACTAAATAAAGCATTGGTTGAAGTTAAGTTATAATGTATATTTATACCTAAATATAGAGGATATGATTTTTAACAAACTATGTGCTACCTCTTCATTAGGAAGACATCGCAGTACTGGCTATGTTTAAGCGCCTTGATCCGTTTTCCCGACAAACAGAGCTGCGACGCCGAGTTGAATCCTCGCTGTCCAGGGTATACGCAGCATTCGTCGCCATCGCCACATCTCGAAAGCATCAATTTTGGACCTCTCCAATGTTTGAATAGTCCAAGACTCGCAACCATAAAGGGATATGGAGAAAACAAGGTTAACCATTCTCATCTTGGTCTTGTTGGTCAAAAAGCTATATTAGTAGCCATAAATAACTAACTTCAGATGACTGTACAACTCTTGAAGAGTTTTATCTTTTTTGATTATGGCATTTCAAGCTTCTAGATCCTGCGCCTTTTGCTCCTAGCAGTTCTCCCGTGCAGCTTATCCAGATCAGTCAGAACATTATCCTATAGGTATGTATGTCTAGGCCTTCCATAGGGTATTTCCCAGGCTGGTCTTGAGGCGTACAGGATCTTTATTGCTCTGGTCTCTTATTAAATTAAATCGGATGAATTTGAAAGAAATTTAATGATTTTTTCGGAATTAGATTTTTTTTTTATAACTGTATTTAAACAATCTGAAATTTACTTCAAGGAAGTAAACTATTTAAGGTTTTCTTTGGAAACTTACTAGAACTTAAATATTATATTAACATTCTTATCGCATTGTCTCTAACAAAGTGGTTAATTTCGCTAAAAATCAGGTCTTTTTCTCGGTTTTCAAAGAATAATTCCCCTCTTTTGCTGACACCTCGTTTTCCGATAATTTTACCTGGAATAATGTTTTTTGATAAATACAAATAACATCGTTTTTTATGTTATTATCTCATTTTTAAATGTGTATTAAGTACTCAGCGCCGTTCACATGTTCTATTGATTCTAAAATTTAAATTATTCCTCGTTGGGTACCCATGTACTTCATAGTTATAAGCTACCTGGTCACTCCAATATTTCGGTTGAAGACCACCCCTCAAATTATATGTATTAATTTGCGTATAACGTGACCCTCTGTCAGTCTGTGAACACAATATCAACCTAAAATCATTCATGGGAGCCCCTAGAAATTCCGTGAAGATATTTGCCACCATATAAAGGACCGAAACTTGGCTAATGTCGTTACAAAAAGGCGACAAAAAGTGTAATAGGCCCCGTAATTTGGGTGCCTGTAATCTCTCCAAGGTGGGATTAAGCTAAGCGGATTTTGAAGTTAAGATAGTTTTAAATTGACGCAATAAGTCTGGGTTCTAATCCTGAATTCCTGCGAACAGTTGGATTACGAGATTTATTTTCAAGATCCCTCGTTTCCTGCAGTAATTACTTAGATAGGTGTTATAAATTTCATTTCCGAAATTGTATGAATCCAACATGGCTTACTGAAATCTAATCTCGCTCAAAATCACACTTTTCAATGTTTTAACAAATATTAGTTTCCTAATTACCATATTCTGCTCATTTAACTCGTGTATGTAAACAGCAACGCGTTTGATTGTCTTAGACAGTATTTTAATAAAATATAATAAAATCAAATCAAATCAGTTTATTTCATCAACAGACATTACAAAATTTATTTTTAAGGCATCTATTGAGAACAGGTAAAATAATAAATCATATATAGTATACTACCAGAAACGCATAAGAGATGATTCAACATTAGGAAGACAGAATACTCTCCAGAATTAAGAGTATTTGCCTTCTGAGCGTACTTTCACTAACATGAAAGACGTCGAGGAGACCGCGTTCAGCAGACTAATTGCTCTTCCCACCGGTGTTACCAGAGGCAGATTGGTTCTGGCGGCCGCACAGATTGTTTTACCGGTAGGTAAAACAATCTGTGCTGTCGCTGTCGGAGATATCTATCAGGGCCAAAAAGCCGAACACCCTCCAGTACGGCCGAGTTCTCGAAAACTTCGAGAAAACAGACGTTTTCATTAATTAGTTTTGTAATTTTTCTTGAATAAAGCACTATTATGGAAGTGAATCTTAGAGCTGGCAAAATATGCATGAAAGTAGGATACATGCCGTAGAAAGGAGATTATTGAGAAAAAAATGGTGGGATAACGATATATGATAGAATATCGAACGACGAGGAGCCCTACGTCCAGAAGTGGATAAATACAGAGTGATGAAAATGAATTCTGACCCCTTGATGTAAATGGCTTCACGCATTTGACGCATAATACTCATACAATATCCCTTGTGAAACTGAACCCTTGTGAAACTCATACTACACAGGGATATTCCCTTGTTGACCCTTGTAAAAAATTCTAAACTAACTAACTAACCATCATGCCGTCTCCCCGAAGGGGTAGGCAGAAACAAAGGACTTCCACACTTTAATTTCCTGACATATTTCTCTCGCCTCCTCAACATTCATAGATCGTGTCATGCACGCGCGTCGATTTCTTTTCCTTCTCAATATTAGATTTATTCGATCGTGCCACGTTTTCCTCGGTCTTCCTCTATTTCTGGTTCCATTTACATCATTAACATATAATTTTTTTACCATTCTCTTACTTCATTCATTTTTTCCATATTTTCAAACCATCTTAATGATCCTTTCATTATTTTGTTCATAACACCATCATTCGCACCGCATTCACTTCTTATATTTTCATTCGACACTCTAATCATACACAGAGTATGCACACATTCGTCTAAGAGATCTCATTTCTACTGCATTTATTCTGCTTTCATCCTTCTTTTGCCAGTTCCATGCTTCGCTTCCATACATAAGGGTCGGTAGAAGAACACCATTGTGCACTGCCATTCTAGCTTTTTTGGATAGGTACTTTAAGTGCACCATTCATTTTGTTGCCTGCCCCAATTCTTTCAATATCCCTCTCCACTCGCCCATCTCTTGTAAACATACTGCCTAAATAAACGAACTCAACTATTTGCTTCACATTTTCACCATTCACGCTAATGTTGCAGACTGTCGTGGTTTCTTCCTTTTCAAAAATCATTACCTTGGACTTATTAACATTCATCATCAGATCATTTCGCATGCATACCTCATACATACGATTCACCAGGACTTGTAATTCATGCTCGTTGTCTGCATGTAAGACAGCAAAATTCTATGTAAATAATAATTAAAGAAAACGATGTTTTTTGACTAATTCCACTTTGTCTATATTTCGACAGCGACCGGTTTCGCCAGGTTCGCTGGCATCGACAGACTGGTGACACTATTGCAAACCAAGTCCTTTATATAATACAGATCAGGGGTGGTAAACATGATTCTATACAAAAATAATCTTCAAATATTTACGTAAAATTTACGGAATTTAAATATTGGTATTACAGGTATTCAAGAAGATTGGTATTACAGGTATCTAATGGATTTTAAATTTTATTTTAGCTGACATATTTATATATATAACGTTTGTAAAAATGGTACTTTTGTTTTTATTACTAACTAACTAACTAACTGACTAACCATCACGCCGTCTCCCCGAAGGGGTAGGCAGAAAGAATGGACTGCCATACTTTTATTTCCTGACATATTTCTCTCGCTTCCTCAACATTCATACATCGTGTCATGTACGCGCGTCGATTTCTCTGACTCCTCACATGGCCGACATT
The DNA here is from genome assembly GCA_022606425.2 of Lepidostoma basale. Lineage (NCBI taxonomy): Eukaryota > Metazoa > Arthropoda > Insecta > Trichoptera > Lepidostomatidae > Lepidostoma > Lepidostoma basale. Next base: position 185,829 of record JAHDVF020000595.1, on the reverse strand, counting down.
CAATATTTGATTTATTTGATCGTGCCACGTTTTTCTCGGTCTTCCTCTATTTCTGGTTCCATTTACATCATTAACATATAATTTTTTTACCATTCTTTCTTAATTCATTCTTTCCATATGTCCAAACCATATTACTACTGAATTTATATATAACATATTATCTTTAAATTCGGTTTACAATAGTGTCACCAGTCTGTCAATGTCAGCGAGCCTGACGAAACCGGTCGCTGTCGAAATAAAGACAAAAGTGGAAGAAGTTAATAAACATTGTTTATTTAATTCTTTTTTATTTAAAATGAACATCCATCAGGAGATTCCAGTAAAATCATTTGATTATCTTAAAAATTATACTCGTATATACGTGTATGTTATAATATGTAATATTTCTGATAGCAGACGTATGTTAAGTTGTATGCTGAATATTTACTCGTATCACTAGCAGACCAGAAGAAGGGTTAACGCTAAGAGCATTACAGTAATGAAAATCCAAGATGGCAACCGCATCTCTAGACCAAAGTGCAGTGGAAAACCGCAGAGTGCTCTTTGGGAAAGAGCGGTTTAGAATTGAAACCATGAAGATGACTCTAATGTTCACTTTAATACTCGTTTCCTAACTCCAACTTCAGTTAAATCATGTTGATAATCTTTTTGTGTTATAAGGATTAATTGTATCTCAATAGAGACGAAGGTGTAAATTGTTTTTCTGGGAACAGAATATGATGGTCGAGGCGCTTACAGGACTTATAACCTGTCATTGGTTGGTTTAAGTTGTCGCTTTATGTTTAACAACTTTCCCCATTCCTCCCTTCTTACGACCACCACGCCTGACAATTTTTTGGAAGATAGATATGCTAGAATGCTAGAATGCTGCGCAGCATTTCACATATTTTAGTTCAATCTGCACAAGCGCCATCCAGTAAGATATTTTTGTATGTTGCAATAACTCTTTGAATTGTTATTTTTTTAATAAGACGTTCTTCTTCTTCTTCCTAAGCCTATTCCCGTCCGCTCCTAGACAAAGGCCTCCTTCATTCGCTTCCATGTCACTCTGTCTTGGGCAGACTGCATCCAGGTTATTCCGACATGTCTGTTCAGGTCATCACCGTAGTTGCGGTCGCCCTGCACTTTTCTTTGCCGTCCACGGTCTACAAGTTAGCAGTCTTCTTGTCCATTTTTCGTCTGAGCTTCTAGCTTCGTGCTGCCCATTGCCATTTTAGAGTCGCCACCCGGTGGATGATGTCAGTAACCTTTGTTTGAATGATAATACATTAATTCATCAGTCATTCATTTCTTGGCGCTACATCCCGGTGTGGGACTTGGCCTCCTCCACAAATGTCCTCCACTGACTTCTATCTCTGGCAATCTCTCTCCATTCCCCAGCTCCTTCCATTTTCTCCCAATCTTCTTACACGCAATCCGCCCATCTTTTCCTCGGTCTTCCTCTTGGTCCCTTTTCGCGGGGCACCCATCTAGATATAATTTGTGGTGTTCTACCCTCTGGCATTCTTTCCACATAGCCAGCCTACTGTAGGCGTTGAAACTTACAGAATCTCCCTACTGTTTCCTGGTTTATCAGCACTTCAAGTTCAAGGTTTCTTTTTAATTCTGTAAGTCCCATCCTCCAGCGTGGGTCCAAAAAGTATTCTCAGTTTTTTCTTCTCAAAACTGGCAGCCTGCCTTCCTCTCTCTTCGTTAGAGACCATGTCTCACAGCCATAGGTGACTACCGGTCTTATGATAGTCTTATATATTAAAAGTTTTGTATCCCTGCTGAGAGGCGATAAACATTATATTTTATTTTTTTAAATCATTATCCCTGATTCTTGATGTCGAGAATGTATGAGGTATGCAAGTCGAACGATTGAATGATGAATGTCGGAAATTCAAAGGTGCTTGTTTTTGAAAGGGAAGAGCAAATGATAGTAATATGTGTATGAAGAGAACTTGGAACTGGTGAGGGAATTTCACAGCGGATGGCCGAACGGACAGTGATGTTGAAAGAAGGGTTGGTGCGGGTAACAAAGTTAATGGAGCTTTAAAAATAGTTATTGGAAACAAGAATTTATAAATGAAGCAAAAATGGCCGTTCACAATGGAGTTCTGCTCCCAACCCTTATGTATGGAAGCGAAGCATGGAACTGGCAGAAGAAAGATGAGAGCAGAATAAATGGGAAACGGCGTGATGGTTTGTTTGTTTATTTGTTATCACTGAATTTCTTTCTACTTTAGAAGTTTTTTTTTTCAGTTTATTAACTCAAAAAACATTACATACAGGAAAATGTTTAATGCATCTATTAAGTACAGGTAAAATATTATAAAAATACAACAAAGTACCAGGAACGCATTAGAGATGGTTCGACATTAGGAAGACGAGATACTTTCTAAAGTCAATAGTATTTGCCCCCTGAACGTACTTTCACTAACATGAAAGACGTCGATTTCCGAGGAGACCGCGTTCAGCAGACTAATTGCTCGTCCCACCGGTGTCACCAGAGGCAGATTGGTTCTGGCGGCCGGTAGGTAAAACAATCTGTGCTGTCGCTGTCGGAGATATCTATCGGGGACAAAAAGACCAACATCCCCCAGTACGGCCGAGTTCTCGAAGTATCCCCTAATCAATCTGAAGAAATGGGTTATTAGATGTCCATTTCTTCGAACCTGTAAAGAATTGGTTCCGAGCATTCCCAGAAGAAATGCCGTGGGATAGAGCCACTTATAACTACCATACTCCCTCATGTAGAGATACCTCAGAAGGTTATTTAAGTGTACATTCTCCTATACCTCATTTAAGTGTACAATATTATAGCAAATATTTACGTATCACACGTCTGTCTTAAAACTTGAAGTTGTTGGTTAATTTAGTAGCATTTTCATTCGACAGTTGTAGGGCGTGTGTGCGTTATATAATATGCGAATAATGATGAGGCTGGCTGTGCGTATTATGTCATTATCTGAAACTCTGGAAGTCCCAACATAATAATTCTCCACTCTCACTGAAAGCCTAATTGCCTTAACTAACTTTAAGTTTTGTTTGATGTACCTACATCCACGGCATATCTAATATATGGCGTCTCATACGCACCATAAGACGACCTGTAAGTCGCTTAATCATTACATTATCTTAGGAAATTGAATATAACTCCACAAAATAATAAAAAACACCACCTGTTTCGGAGGAAAACTCCATCATCAGGCGTAATAATATAATAAAAACTAAACAAAGAAAGACTTACATAAAAAAACGCATTAATAATTCGAGACAAAAATAAATTTTTCATTTGTTCCAATGACAATTTGAATAATTTCTTCAATATTATTTTTAAGTTCTTGCTGGTTAAGTGCCTAATTACAGCTAATTTAAAAAACGGTGGATACGTGTAACAAAAATTAAATAAACACAAAAGTCCGGATCGTCCATGTCAATATGTGCAACATCGAAAAAAAATTATGTGCTAAATTAAAAAACGGTGGATTCGTGGAACATAAATTAAATAGACAATATGTGCACCATCTAAAAATAACATTTTGTGTTAAACTATTTTTATTTTGTTATTTTATTTTATATCATTGTATTTTATATTATTTGTTTTAGATTTATTTTGTGGGTGTTGGTCGATCGAAGTGTGCGCGGGAGATGCCTATTGGTGGCGATGAGGTTCGCAACCCATCACACCGCGTCTCCCGCGGAGCGAAAAGAGAAGGATGGAGTGCCGCATCAGTAAAAGTGTGACAGTCCATTCTTTCTGCCTACCCTTTCGGGGAGATGGTGTGATTTAAATGTAAAAATTAACCTGCGCTATTTGTTATAAGTACTAATAATTATTAATCATAAGTAAGAACTAACTAACTAACTAACCATCACGCCATTTCTCCGGAGGGGTAGGCAGAAAGAATGGATCGCCACAATGGTCTGTCCTGGCATACCTCTCGGGCTTCCTCTACATTCATACATCGTACCATGCACGCACGTCGATTATTCCGACTTCGAATGTGCGACAACCATACATTTGTTCATAACACCATAATTCGCACCGCATTCACTTCTTATATTTTCATTCGACACTCCATCATACACAGATTTTCTAAATATTAGTCTAATATATGATGATGATGATGATTTGTTTATCTAATATATATGCTTTTATTCTACTTTAACCCTGCGTTTATCCAGTTCCATGCTTCGCTTCCATACACAAGGGTCGGTATAAGTACACAATTGTGTACTGCCATTTTAGCTTATTTAAGAAAGTTTTTGTTTGTGATGACAACTTCAAGTGCATCATTTACTTTGTTGCCTGCCCCAATCCTTCTTTCAATATCCCTCTCTACTCGCCTATCTTTTGTAAACATACTACCTACATACACTAACTCATCTTCTTGCTCCAGATTTTCACCATTCACGCTAATGCAAGATATTCCGTTATGCTGGAGAGGGTTCAGAAAAATTTCTATGGTATCTCTACATGAGGGAGTATGGTAGTTATCCATGGCTCTATCCCACGGCTTTTCTTTTGGGAATGGTCGAAACCAATTGTCTACAGCTTTGAAGATATGGGCATCTAATAACCTATTTATTTAGATTAATCAGGGGATATTTCGAGAACTCGGACGTGCTGGAGGATGTTGGTATTTTTGTCCCCGATTGATATCTCCGACAGCGACATCACGGATTGTTTTACCTACCAGCCGCCAGAAACAATCTGCCTCTGGTGACACCTGTGAGAAGAGCAATTACTCTGCCTGAACGCGGTCCGTCTTTCGTATTAGTGAAAGTACGTTCAGGAGACAAATACTCTCGACTTTAGAAAGTATATTGTCTTCCTAATGTCGAACTTTCTCTATTGCGTTCCGGGTATTATGTCAAATGTATTTAATATTTTACCTGTACTCAACTGATGCATTAAACATTTATTCTGTTTGTAATGTCTTTTTAGTAAATAAACTGATTTCATTTGATATAATGTTGCAAACTGTCATGATTTCTTCTTTTTCTCAAATCATTACCTTGGACTTATTCACATTCATCATCAGATCATTTCGCATGCATACCTCATACATACTATTCACTATGACGTTATATGAATCAGAAAAGAATTTCAATATTTAAAATAAAGTATTTCCGAGAAAAACGCATTAAAACACTTTTTGACAATTTTTTGAGAATATTTTTACATTTATTATGAACGGTAAATATACTTACAAACTAACCATCGCGCCATTTACCCGGAGGGGTAGGCAGAGAGGATGGGTCGCCACAATGCTCTGTCCTGATTCCTCTATATTCATACATCGTACCATTCACGCACATTATAGATTATTCGCACACATTCATTCACGCACATTCTCGTAGATTATTCGGACTTCGAATGTGGCCGCCTTTTAGTAATTGATTAATTTGGTCATGTCATGTTTTCCTCGGTCGTCCTCGGCTTATTTTTCCGCTCACGCTGCTTGTTTACAACTTTTCAACCATTCTACTCTAATCCATTCGTTCCACATGTCCAAACCATCTCAGGGATCCTTTTTTAATTTTATCCATGATGCAGTCATCTGCCTTACATTTCTCTCTTATTTCATCGTTCGGTATTCTATCATACAACGTTTTCCCGCACATTATTCTTAGTGATCTTATTTCTACGGCGTTTATCCTGCTTTCATCCTTCTTTTGCCAGAGCTCCATTGTGTACTGCCATCTTTGCTTCTGTGGATATATTTCTATTTGCAGTAATGACTTCGAGTGCGCCATTTATTTTATTCCCAGCACCAAAACTTCTTTCGAAGTCTTTCTCCATTTTTCCGTCTCTTGTAAACATGCTTCCCAGATACGTAAATTCCGTAACTTGCTCCAATTGCTCGCCCATCGCACTTATATAAATATTATATAGTAAATATAAAATATTTTTATTTTTATTTGCAACTTTCTTTTCAAACACCGTGCAGGGAAAGGTACTTATCTATCTGTAGAACGTTGTACGAGTATAATTCGAGATGTAAGAGATTGTATCCTGTAAGTACGTAAATTTGTAGGCTAGACTCAGATATAATCTTCTTTCCATAATCCGCTTCATGAAGAAACAATGAAGGAATTATCGACTTCCATTCCAGGATCTTCTATTAAATTAATTTACATGAAATGTTTATCCCCCAGTAGATATATCAAAACAGTATTTTCAAAGTGAGTTCCAAGTTCCGAGTGAGACTTAATGATATACTGGATGTCCTATTGCAGCTCACAACGTCATAAATACTATACGAGAACTCAATACAAATACCAACACTAAAATAAGAGTAGACGGAGAACTGTCCAAATCCATAAAAACTTCAAAAGGGATAAGACAAGGAGACAGTTTAAACCCATGTCTTTTCAACCTCATTATGGATGAAATAATAGGAGATGAAACATCACTTGGTTTGGGATACTACATAGGGAAGGATGTACTCGTAGTTAGCGTCATATGCTACGCGGACGATGCTGCACTGATAGCAGAGTCGGAAGACGAACTGCAAAGACTTTTAAATAGATTTCAAACATCGGCTGCCAATTTCAATATGATGATCTCAGTTGAGAAAACAAAAACAAAGGCTACTGTACAAATTTCACTTATCATCTCAAAGATTCAGATTGGAGAAGGATATTGAATGAAGGGTTGGGGCAGGCAACAGAGTAAATGGTGCACTTAAAGTTGTCATCGCAAACAAAAACCTATCCAAAAAAGCTAAGATGGCAGTGCATAATGGTGTTCTTGTGCCGACCCTTATGTATGGAAGTGAAGCATGAAACTGACGAAAAAGAAGGATGAAAGTAGAATAAATGCTGTAGAAATGAGATCTCTAAGACGAATGTCTCATAAATCTGTATATGATAGAGTGTCAAATGCAAGTATAAGAAGTAAATGCGGTGCTATGAACGTGTTATGAGCAAAATAATGAAAGGGTCGTTAAGATGGTTTGGACACATGGAAAGAATGAGTGAAGAGAGAATTGTGAAGAAGGTATGTAAATGTAAACGACGTAAATGGAGCTAGAAATAAAGGCCGAGGAAAACGTGGCACGATCAAAGCAATAATATATTGAATGTCGGTCACGTGAGGAGTCGGAGAAATCTACGTTCGTGCCTGACAAGATATATGAATGTAGATGAACCGAGAGAAGCATGTCTCGACAGAATATTGTGGCAGTTCGTTCTTTCTGCCTACCCCTCCGGGGAGATGGCTTGATGGTTAGTTAGTTAGTTAGTATCCTAAAGATTCAACATGAAAATCTCCATAGACAAGACAAAGAGCATGGTTTCATCAAGACAACCAGTACGATGCAAGCTTGCATTGAATGATACAATAATAGAACAAATTATGCATTTTAAGAACTTTGATGTTAATGCATCAACAGCAGTGATCTCTACGGCGAAATGAGAGAACTAAAAAACAAGGCTGCTGTTCTGACTGGAAGCTTGAAAAATGCTGTTTGGAAAAACTAAAATAAAGGAGAGCTAAACAAACACGAATCTACAACACATGCGCACGTCCTAAAATCAAATCTAATCAGTTTATTAACTCAAAAGACATTTTTTTTTTTTTTTTTTTCTTATACGATTTTATTTTGGGAGTATCGTGAGAGGACTCTCATTACTGACACCCCACTATTTATGACATGTCTTTTTTATACATTATTATAAACAGGAAATATACTTATTGTAAAAAATTATACATAGAATTACTTAAAACTAACTAAACTAAATAATCAAGCAAATACAAATTACGGCAAGTCAAAATTACAATTAAATTTAAGTTTTTTAAAAGTTAAATATAAATTACTATGATAATACATCTATAATATTTACTACACAGATAATAAATAGAGAGTGAAATGAAGAAATATATAAATTCTCGGCTTGAAACAGAAAATCAGGGAGAGTTTTGAAAATATCACGAAATAATTTATACAAAGAAAAGATAGAATATGAGTTAGAAAATTAATATAATTTTAAATATATTGCGGCAACATAATAGTATTCCAAAGTAAACAGTTTTGTCACTATATTAAGTTAAAAATCATTATTTTCTAAAATCTGGTTAAGGAAATATAATTTAAGTGGGCTATTTTTTGTTTCATCTTTAAGGTGTTCCGGAAGTCTATGAAGTGCAGAAAAAGCTATGAATTTAAGTGATTTTATTCCGTATTTAGTAGTGGATACTTTGGGGATATACAGGTTATTTGCTTGTCTAGTGTTATGGTCATGTATGCCATTGTTGAGATTAAAGGTTGTATTAAAATGTAATGATTTTTTAATCAATTGCTTGATTGTACAAGTTATTTCGTATAGCGGCAGTATTTTTATTGGAAGGATTTTTGTATTTTTGTAGATATCTTTAGTGGGGGTGTCAACTGGGAGTTTCAGTATGTTTTTTATTGCCCTGTTCTGTAGTACCTGTAGTTGGTTGATATATTTTTTTGTTGTAAAACCCCAGATACAGGACAGGTATGATAGGTGCGAGTGCACGAATGCATAGTAGATAGAAAGCAGAGTATTTGTTTTCATCAATTTTTGGAATCTATAGAGAATACCTATTACTGGAGTTATTTTGATAATAATGTTTTCTATGTGCATATTACAAACCGCAAAATGTTTAAGGCCAGGTAAGGACAGGTAAAATATTATAAAAATACAACATAATACTAGGAACGCATTAGAGATGGTTCGACATTAGAAAGACAAGATACTTTCTAAAGTCAAGAGTATTAATTTGTCCCCTGAACGTACCTTCACTAATATGAAAGACGTTGATCTCCGAGGAGACCGCGTTCAGCAGACTAATTGCTCTTCCCACCGGTGTCACCAAAGGCAGATTGGTTATGGTGGCCGGTAGGTAAAACAATCTGTGCTGTCGCTGTCGGAGAAATCTATCATGGAAAAAAAGACCAACACCCTCTAGCACGGCCGAGTTCTCGAAATATCCCCTGATTAATTTAAAGAAATGGGTTATGAGATGCCGATCTCTTTGGAGCTGTAAAGAATTGGTTCCGAACATTCCTTAAAGAAATGATGAGGGATAGAGCCACGGATAACTACCATGCCCCCTCATGTAGAGATACCTCAGACATATGGAATAAAAACGAAAGCTGACACCACCACTGATCTAGACCAAGAGAAAGAAGAATAATAATAAAATCTTAATATGATGGTTAATACATGTAATACACAAATACACAAAAAATGTTAGATTTTATTTCAAAAGCATAGTGTACATACACTTCTAGAACCGTTAAAGTTCACTCCACCGCAGAATATTTCGCCCTAATAAATTTATGAGCAAATGGGGTAACAGTATCTCTGAAAGTCGCCTTCCGCGCTCAGGTGAGTGCAGCGTGCATGACGGAATACCTACTTTTCCCCGATACAAGGTGCGCTTTAATATTTTGTTCCAATTTTAAATATATTATTTTTTATAAGGATTAATTGTATCTAAATAGAGACGAAGGTGTAAATTGTTTTCTGGGAACAGAGTATGGTAGCCGAGGTGCTTACAGGACTTATGACCTGTCATCGGTTGGGTTGGGCGATCGCTTTATGTTTTAACAACATTCCCCATTCTGCCTTTCTTACGACCACCACGTCTGACAATTTTTTTTAATATTATATTTGCTGGAATTCTGCACTTATCTTCACATTTTTTTTTAGTTCACTCTACACTAGCGTCATCTATTAAGATTGGGAAGCATTAAGCAGAAAATCTTTATTAATGCACTGTGAAAGGCTCTGCAAATCATACAGTACTAGATTACGCCTGGAGATGTCTCTCCAATTTTTATGCCTTTAACTTGGACCAGTTATTTTACACAACATTTTGAATGTATACAATTTCTTGTAGACAAATACTGGATTTAAAATAATGTATTCGCAATGGGTAAAATCCAGTATTTGTCTACAAGAATTTGTGTACATTCAAAATGTTGTGTTAAATATATTACTTTTTAGATTTTTATTCCAAATCATTTAAGCTAGTAATGACAAATTATTGTTATTATTATTATTTTGTAAAAAGCTCCTTACATCATTACAGCGCGAGCCAAATCGATGTAAAGGGTGAAAAAAATATATATCGAAAGAAATATACATAGAACCTTATGAATAGGAATATGCCAGTAATTTCATTGCTGCCTTTATCGTAAGGGTATTCATGAATTCGCCATAATTGCATCCAAAGAAGTCTATATCTTTTGCAACCTCATTTAAAAGACGAATCGCTTTCAATACAGGAGATCTTCGAAGGGCCTCTGTGCGGCAATTTGGGGCATAAAATAATACACACTATAACTATGGGGAACGTATAGATTTAGTTCTCTCAGTATTCTTGGATTGTAAATACCTCCGGATAAATGGACAATGACTTCCACTTTACTTTATTAAATACATTTATACAATAAAAATATAAATATTAAAACACGACAATGTTTCGGATGTGACCTTGATCTTTAGATTTTGTGTGTAAAATGCTGGTTTGATTTGGCACCTGAAGATGGAGGTCACCCCCGAAACATTATCGTGTTTTAATATTTTTATTTTTATTGTATAGGGATAACATTTTTTTAAATTAAGTGAAAAATATACAGTGCTGTTTTTCAAATTCGATAGATTTTAAAATCGAGGACAAATAGTATGTTAAAACGGTGAGTCATGATCATTAGGGGAAAAATATGGAGAATTTCTAAATAAGATTCTAGTGGCGGATAGGTGAGTAAATTTTTTTTTATGGGAATATTTAAAATTATTTACAATGAGGAAAAAGGCTAAAATGGGGCTATGGGAAAGATTAGTTTGATTCGATGTATGACGTCTGCAGTCCATTCTTTCTGCCTTATCAAGAGTATATTATTGTTGAGGGCTTCCTTAATTTCTCATGCTTCCAATTTATCCAATTTTAGCCCTGTAGAATTTTAATGAGGCATTTTTAGCGAAACCGGCTGGTGTTAACAAATCAAGTAGTTTAGACACAAATTGATTTGTTATTTAATCTCTACTCCAACTATGTTTTTAAGCGAACCCTCATTAACACCGAGAAAGGGCTAAAAATTAATGGCGTTGTGATAAACAATATAAGATATGCCGACGACACTGTTTTATTAGCTGAAAATGTCAGCGATCTTCAGAACCTCCTTAATCTTGTTGACGAGTCCGGTGAAAGATTGGGGCTAACAATAAATATCAGCAAAACCAAATGGATGACATTCGGACGGCTTGACTACAGTGGATCAGTATTGCATTTGAACGGCCGTAACGTTGAAAGGGTGGAAAAATTTAAATACCTCGGCAGCATACTAACACAATCTCTTGACCCAGATGTAGAGATAAAATGCAGAATCGAGGCAGCAAGAGCTACGTTTAATAAAATGAATTCACTCTTCTGCAATGATAACGTAAACTTAAAACTCCACCAGAGAATGATCAAATGCTATGTGTGGTCTGTTTTATTTGTTTGTACGGGTGTGAAACTTGGACCCTGAAAGTTAATTCAATGAACAGACTGGAAGCATTTGAAATGTGGCTCCATCGCCAAATGCTCAGAATTCCCTGGACAGACATGGTTACCAATACCGAAGTCCTGAGGCGAGCTAGAGTTGACAGGGAATTGTTATCAACTATCAAGGTTCAAAAGATCTCATATCTGGGTCATATACTGCGTGGGGAAAAGTACCACCTTCTCCAACTGATATTGGAGGGAAAAATTGAGGGACGCCGAGGGCCCGGAAGGAGATAAATGTCCTGGCTGCGAAACCTGAGGGAGCGGACCGGCATCCGAAGTGTTAAGGAGCTGTTCCGAGCGGCGCAGAACAGGGACAGGTTCGCCGAGGTGATCGCCAACGTTGGGGGGACCCGACAGGGCACTTGAAGAAGAAGAAGAAGACACAAATATTAAAAATGCATTTTTATTTGATTTATTAATGTCACACCATAAATAAAGTGTTTTATAAGAAAGTTTATAATTAATACTTTGCAGGAAACAATGTGCCACCTTGTATTTGGCACGTGGGCCTTCAGTTGCACTTTATCAGACTTCCCACGTGTAAAATGGTTGCCACCCTCACTTCATACATGTATAAGAAAATGTTGGTCTATTAAAAAAGCTTTTAGGCCACCGCACACGGTCGTCAGAGTTTATTACCCCAAAATGTACACGGGGATGGAAAAATCGCAAATCATTCAGGCTTTTGAAATCCCGTTTTAATATTTTTATAACATTGTAAAATCATGTTTATATCTCAATGAAAACCAGTAAAAAGATTGCTTAAATGGATAATAAACCCTCGAAAATGCACCCTTTTATATTTATTAAATCGTTTAATTTATATTTATATTGATATACGTAAGTACCATAAACAAACAACCTTCTTGGCCGATTGCTTTGACTGCTACACCGAAGGTTTATTCCCGGCGATGGCAGTGTGATTGTTACACTGTCTTTGGTACGGTGTAAAATTCACGTGACAATCATCATCATCATGTCCGAGGAAGACTGTCCTTCACGGTTGTGGGTTCGCATGTGACTGAAGAGCCCGATCCTGGACCCACAAATTCTGGGGCATCTGGGGCAGGTGAGGGCGCTTGAAATGGAGCCGTCACCGTCCACCAGTGGTCTCTCCTTTCTCCTCCTCCTCTTCTCTGCGACATCGTCTCTGCACTGTGCTTCAAAGTGTGGCGTGCCTTTATGTACTTCTCTACCTAGGTCTATCTTCTGCAGACTTTTCCCAGTAATCACAGTCGATATTAGTATTTTGTAGGTTTCCTGTAAGGGAGTCCTTAAAGCGTTTCCTCTGACCACCGTGTGAGCGTTTCCCTTGGGTAAGCTGAGAGTACATAATCTTCCTTGGTAGTCTTGTCTCAGGCATTCTGATAACGTGACCAGTCCAGCGCAGTTGTCTCTGAATAATGGCAGCCTCAATACTTGTCACATTGGCCTCAGCAAGTATGCTGCCATTTGTCCGTTTGTCCTGCCATTTCACATTCAGGATCCTACGTAGACAGCGGTGGTGGTATCGCTCTAAGACTATTATATGTCTTCTGTATGGGGTTCATGTTTCCGAGGCATACAGGATTGTTCAAAGGACAATGGTCGTGTCACGTGACAACAAAATGGCGATAGATTACCTACATATCACATGTCACGAGAATCAATACGATAGCTTTACCCTTTACATCGATTTGGCTCGCGCTGTAATAATGTAAAGACGATTCAACCAAATTATAAAAATAATAACTAACATTTTAAACTAAAAAACCATCACGTTTCTCACCGTAGCCATAAAGAATGGATTTTTCACACACTTTCTTTCATAACATACTTCTCTCGATTCATCGTGTTATTTACTCACGTCGATTTCTCCGACTCCTCACGTGGCCGTCATTTAATTTTTTATTAATTTCATCGTTATACGTTTTTCTTGGTCTTCCCATATTTTTTTTTCGTTAACATCCTTAACATTTACTTTATTTATCATTTCATTTTGAAAAAAATTTTTTTCAAATTTTGAGTTTAAAAAAATTATTACTTTTGAAGATGAAACTCAATAAAACAAATAGCCTACGTCACATTGTAGATAGTTATGGAAAATAACTGTTGTGAATTTCAACCGAATCGGGTGAGTAGATCGGGAGAAATCGTGTACACCGTTTTCAAAAATGTATTCGTTTAATGTTTCGAGAAAAAAGCAATAGAAAAAATATATTGTGATTATTTTGTTGATTCACTTTTTACATCATGACAGCGTGAGCCAAATCGATGTAAAGGGTATTATAGCTATCATAGTGATTCTCGTGACATGTGATAGGTAGTTAATCTATCGCCATTTTATTGTCACGTGAATTCTACACCAGACCATAGACAGTGTGGTAATCACACTGCCCTCGCCGGGAATCAAACCCGGAACTTTCGGGTTGGCAGTTAATGCACTTACCACTCGGCCACGAAGGTCGACAGCGTACGTATGTTCAGTGGAGTAGATCCAGAAGAAAATATTGGATGGACCATGTAGTCCGAATGGATGGTGACAGCCTTGCATATACAGCCGCTTATGAAATCCCCTCCGGACACCACCAACCTGGAAGACCGCCTAAGATATGGAATGACAGCTGCACCTGATCATCCGACGAAACATGATTTCTGTGTCACAGATCGTCAGATCTATTACAAGTATAAGAAGAAGAATGAGACATTAATCTGCGATTCCTGAACCATACGTGAGGTCTTCTATTGTTGCTGTGATGTCCTCTGATTCCTTATGATCTACTCTGATTTTTTTTTAAATTTTGAAAGGTGTACCCCCTTAAGTTATATTTCGGCATAAAACAAATTTGTACTGGAATTTATTCTAAACTGTTAAATTAAATAACTTTGTTTTTTATATCACAATTGTATTTTATTTTACGCGATAGCTGTTTCATCAACCTATGTTGACATCATCAGGTGTTACAATAATATATCAAATGTCCAATTTTTGTAATTTTTCGAATCTTAATGCGTATTTGTTCCTATGTCAATTTGAATAATAATAAAAAATTAATTTTGATATAATTTTGAAGTTCTTGCTGAAATTGAGTTAGGTACCTAAATATTTCAATTAAAATAACGGTTGGTTACTATTTATAGGATAAAATATTAAAGGTGGAAAACATAATAATAATAATAAAACAGTAATTTGAAGGAACAATTACACATAGTATAGTGTCAAAAACGGTGAAACATAATAAATTAAAACAATAACAGGAAGTAGATTACATTAATAGGAAAGATGACCATAGTTGAAGGTAGATTATTATCTTTAGCTAGATTTAATTTAACAGTTTAAAATGTTAAGGTATCATAGTGTTTCAGCCAAAAATAATTAATCCTTGAATTGATAACCCGCAATGGGTAAATAAAATCCAGTATTCGTCTACAAGTATTTGTATACATGCAAAATGTTGTATAAAACATAAACTGGTCCAAGTCAGCATATAAATTTGAGTGATATTTCCAGGCGTTATCTAGCAGTGCGTTAATGGCGGTAGCCTTTCACATTGCGTTATAAAGATCTTCTGCTTAATGCTTAAATCTAATCTTCATAGATGGCGTTGGTCTGTAAATTGAAGACATGTGAATTGTGGTGTTGGATATTAACATATATACAACTTCCAAAATTTGTCAGACATGGTGGTCATAAGAAAGGTGGAATGGGGAATGTTGTAATTACATAAAGCGTGCGCTTAACCCAACTAATGACAGGTCATAAGTCCTGTAAACGCCTTGATCACCGTATTCAGTTTCCAATTTGCATCTTCGTCTCTTTTGAGATAAAATTAATCCTGGAATTTATTCTGTTTATAATAAATAAATAAATAATTCCAAAGTAAGCATGCCCACTAAAAAAAACTACCACAAGTGAACTTCTTACAACTTGCGCGTCAACTCATATAGAGAAAGGCACTTGGGAAATTCTTATTTCTAGAAGACGCCTCGCTTAATATCGAAAATAATACTTTCGTTATTCACACATTCCCACCCGCCTCGAGACGGAAACTAGTTTGCAGCGTACCTTGGAAGGTACGAGAGACCTTTCTAAAGGTTTTCCAGTGGAAGAGTTTTCCTTTAAGTATTCCACATCTCTTATGCCGGTGTGAACTTATTTACCTGTACATTAACTTTAAAAGCTTAATAAATAACAACGACCCTGTTTTACCTTAGGCAAATTTGACTTTTATTTGAGTTAGTAGAGTAACACTAGTGAAAATCTTAACAATGTGAGTGTACTGTTATACATACACTTCTATATACGTGTGCTTTTAAAAGTTGATGTATTATTTTTTATATACATTTTATATATAACAAACTAACTAACCATCACGCCGTCTCCCCAAAGGGGTAGGCAGAAATAATGGACTGCTACACTTTTCTTTCCTGGCAAATTTCTCTCGCTTCCTCAACATTCACACATCGTGCCATGCACGCGCGTCGATTTCTCTGACTCCTCACGTGGCCGACATTCAATATTTGATTTATTTGATTGTGCCACGTTTTCCTCGGTCTTCTATTTCTGGTTCCATTTACATCATTAAAATATTATTTTTTACCATTCTTTCTTCATTCATTCTTTCCGTATGTCCAAACCATATTAATGATCCTTTCATTATTTTGTTCGTAACACCATCATTCACTTCTTATATGTTCATTCGACACTATCATACACGAGTATCCACACATTCGTCTAAGAGATCTCATTTCTAATGCATTTATTATACATTAATCCTTCTTTGGCCAGTTCCATGCTCCGCTTCCATACATAAGGGTCAGTAGAAGAACACCATTGTGCACTATTATTCTAGCTTTTTTGGAAAGGCTTTTGTTTGCGATGACAACTTTAAGTGCACTAATATCTTTGTTGCCTGCCCCAAACCTTCTATATAATATGTTATATATATTGGTCCGCTGGTTGGCTTCTCCTTTGGTTTATCAATCTTTCATAAAGGTCTGGAATCATAACGAAACAATTTTTTGACAGTAATTGATTAGTGGAATATTTTTATTTATTTATTTGTAATGGGTGTAACAAAGGTGAGTACTCAAACAATAATTGATCGTTAAAGGTTATTATTTAATTATTTTACGAGCATTCATGTTTTATATCTAGATAAAAAAAACGATTTAATAATCGTGTTTACATTATAATTGATTTTTTTACTGATTTACTCATAGCGTGTACATGTTACTGAAATAAATAACAGTTTATATTTTAAACGGGCACTATTAGAGCAATTGCATTAGAACTTCTAACAATAGAAGTGAGTTGTCTGCTACATTTGCTGGTTTTCTTCCAAGTATTTCTAAAGTTTTTCGTTCAGCAGTTCTCCTACAGGGTTACCCCAGGTTACCCAATTAAAGGCATGTCCTACAATGCGTTTTGATTCAAACTTTTTTTAACAACCAATAAAAGTTCTTTCTTTAGCAGTTACCTTATCTTCTTCTTATTTTCTAGAGATAATCAGACTGCTGAGCTTCAGAGAAGAATCGGTCTTGAGTGGGAGGCATATGGCAATCTGAAGAAGTTCTTTAATAGTAAGAATCCCCAGTGTCTGAAACGCAAAATGTACGATCAATGCTTACTTCCAGTACTGACATATGGAGCAGAAACGCTCACCCTCACCAAGTCGACCATAAGGAGACTCCGTGTAGCACAGAGGAAACATGAAAGAGCCATGCTACACGTAAGACTCTCAGACCGGCTAAGAAATACTGAAATACGTAGAAGGTCGGGAGTAACAGATGTCGTCGCAAGAGTAGCGAAGCTTAAATGGTCATTTGCGGGACATGTTGCCAGATTGGCAGACAATAGATGCACCAGAAGGGTGGTAGAGTGGAGACCCCGCGAAGACAAATGAAACAGAGGGAGACCCCCTACACGATGGTCCGATGACATTAGAAGAATTGCTGGCGATTGGATGCGAAAGGCACAAGACAGGGATACGTGGAGAAGTATGGGGAAGGCCTATGTCCAGCAGTGGACGACAACGGCTGTCTAAGTAAGTAAATAAGTTATCTTCTTCTACGTTTTGTGCCATGCACGGCCCCCAACGTTGGCGATCACTGCAGCAAAGGCATCTCTGTCCTGCACCACTTGGAACAGGTTCTGGACTGGATTCTTGTCCGATATTTTAGGTTCCGCAACCAAGACAACTGCCTTCTACTAACTCCCCGATTTCCCTCAGCCTTAGCCATTAATATCAGTCGAAGGAGATGGTATTTTTCTCCCCTTAGCACATGACCCAAATTGGACCCTTCTTCCTTTCATACTCGACAACAGCTCTCTATTAGATTTGTCCTTTTATTACCATTAATTATAGAATTTTAAAATATTGCTAAAAATATACATTTTCTTTTATATTCGTATTCACTTTGTATTGTGGATTTATATTAGAATAAAATAAAATGATATCACTCTTCTGCAATGATAACGTAAACTTGAAATTATTTAAATAAAAAGTTGTGAATACCTGAAACGAAAAGGAAATTCAGAAAAATAATTTTAAAAATTGTATATAATTTAGAAAAGCTAAGGTACGGGTGGCGGAGATTTTATTTTTTTAATTATTTAATGAAGTTATAAAAAAATACAGAAACATTTACAACATATAAAACAATATTTTATAAACAATAAATTAATAATATAAAAAAACTCAGATGAGAAAAACAACAAAAACCTTAAATATCGGTACTCAGAACATATTCAAAGCATTTTCGACAAAATATCTCGAGAGAACCCGCATCTCTCACCTCATTTGACAATTCGTTAAAAAATTTAAATCCTATATAAAAATTATCATTCTCTCTACTTTCAAGTCTGTGTCTCCGGAGTCGGAATCTATCACGACCTCTCGTTAAGTAGTCATAGAGACGCGGACGCTGAGGACAATAGCAGGCAAACCCCGGCGATATGGGGCGAGGAACACGGCTATCCACGTAATCTGCAAGGAGTTATTGCCATATGGGGCAGAAAACTCAGAAGACACTGGAATGCGCACGTGCAGTGGATGGATCATTCCAGAATCCCACACTTTATGATGCATCCGATTTTATTGGCTACCGTCCCCCCGGAAGACCACCAAAAAGATGGAGGGATTGCTGGAAGTCAACTTCACAAGAGAGACAACCCTGAAAATAGCAACAGACCAAGGTCTAAAAGGAGAAAAAGAAAAAGGAGTATAATTATCATTTTTTGTAGTACTAGTTTGATTGTCATTGTGTATGATAGAGTGTCGAATGAAAATATTAGAAGTGAATGCAGTGCGAATGATGGTGTCATGAACAAAATAATAAAAGGATCATTGAGATGGTTTGGACATATGGAAATAATGAATGAAGAAAGAATGGTAAAAAAATTATCTGTTAATGATGTAAATGGAACCAGAAATAGAGAAAGACCGAGGAAAACGTGGCACGATCAAATAAATCAAATATTGAATGTCGGCCATGTGAGGAGTCAGAGAAATCTACGCGCGTGCATGACACGATGTATGAATGTTGAGGAAGCAAGAGAAATATGTCAGGAAAGAAAAGGATGGCAGTCCATTCTTTCTGCCTACCGCTTCGGTGAGACGGCGTGATGGTTAGAAAGTTAGTTAGTTAGTTTGATTGTGAAGTCCGGATCATCCATGTCAACATGTGCACCATCTAAAAATAATATTATGTCTTAAAATATTTTTATTTTGTTATTTTATATCATTGTATTTTATATGATTTGTTTTAGATTTATGATGTGGATGTTGTAGAGTCAAAGTGTGCGCGGGAGATGCCTATTGGTGGCGATGAGGTTCGCAACCCATCACACCGCGTCTCGACAGTCTCGACATCACACCGCGTGTGACAGTCCATTCTTTCTGCCTAACCTTTTGGGGAAACGGCGTGATGGTTAGATAGTAAGTTAGTTTGTTTGTTTGTTTTGGCAACCCTATTTCTGAAATACCATTTGGAATGATTTTGGTCCCATCTTTAAATGCTTGTAAAATGCTGAATGGTCTTAGTTTTCAAATTTACGGGGGTTTTCGTCGCCCGGTGTCCAAAAAAGGATTTACGTTCTATGCAATTGACGCCATTTGGACAATTATAAAAATTTGCTGAATTTCATAACCGAAAAATTTATCACTTCCAGTTAGTCAATATTTTCTCTCGTACTTTAGAAATTTCTACCTTCTTCTTCTTCTTCCTCAGCCTATTCCCGTCCACTCCAAGACAAAGGCCTCCTCCATTCGGTTCCATGTCACTCTATCTTGTGCAGACTGCATCCAGGTTATTCGGACATATCTGTTCAGATCATCCTTCCACCGTAGTTGCGGTCGCCTTGCACTTCTCTTTGCTGTCCACGGTCTCCAAATCAGCAGTCTTCTTGTCCATTTTTCGTCTGAGCTTCTGGCTACGTGACCTCCCTATTGCCATTAAAGAGTCGCCATCCGGTGGATGATATCAGTGACCTTTGTTTTTTTCTCTCACCGTATCGTTTCTGACTCTGTCTCTTAAGTTTGTTCCTAACATGGCTCTTTCTGTGGCTCTTTGGGTCACTCGTAGTTTCTCGGCACTTGGATAATGTTACAGTTTCAAGACCATTAGTACCAACTGGCAGAACACAGGCTTTACCTTTTTTACCTTAGTAACTCAAGTACCAACCAACATGTCATCTTTCCGAAGGAGTAGGTAGAATGGACCTCCTTACTGTTGTATGCAAGAAAGAAAATTATAAAGGGTCTCCAAGATTAAATCCATGTCCCTTGAATTCACCAGTCAGATAATATAAGGTTTATTATGTCTATTTGGATCATCTTTTTCTTCCTGACGCTATCCCACATCATTGTCTGTATTGACTAGTGGAAGGTAAAGAAACGAAAAAAGAAGAAGAATGGTTTATGTTTCCCCTTTCTAAGGCATTATCAAATGTAAACAATCATTAAGACGTTCACAATGGAGTTCTGGTCCCAACCCTAATGTATGGAAGCGAAGCATGGAACTGGCAGAAGAAGGATGAGAGTAGAATAAATGCGGTAGAGATGAGGTCCCTATGTGTGGTAGAACAATATACGACAGAATCTCAAATGCTGATATAAGAAAGGAATGTAGAGCGGAAGAAGGTATTATGAACAAAATTATGAAAGGATCGCTGCGTTGTTTCGGAAATATGGAACGCATGGATGGGGAAAGAATGGTTAAGAAAGTATACGTTAATGATGTAATTGGGGTACGAAGTCGAGGCAGACCGAGGAAAACATGGCATGACCAAATTAATCAAATTTTAAAGGTTGGTCATGTTAGAAGTCGGAGGAATTGACGTGCGTGTATGACTCGTTGTATGAATGTGGAGGAAGCTAGAGAGGTTTGCCAGGATAGAGTAATGTGACGGTCCATTCTCTCTGCCTACCCCTGCGGGAAAACGGCATGATAGTTTGTTTGATCAATCATTAACATTTGAGGTCCTTCCAAATGTACAAATTTATACCATGTCTACTTTGTTTCAAAATATTTAGTATTTCCGTATTTTTAAAATATTATTTTCAATCGCAAATTATGGCGGAAAAGAGAGTTTGTTTAAAAAAATATATTATTTTAATTAAGCTCGGGCAGACGTTGACAAAAAAGATTCTTTTTTCCCCCATCCCGAGGGAAATATGTTTTAAATTTATTCCACTTATCTGACCTATTGTTGGAAAATCTTCCAGAAATTTGTATACACTCCACACAAAAAATTCGACACAACTAAAAGCTCGTTCTCCTAGCGAGCGTTACGCTTTTGCGGCAGAGTAAGCATGATTAAAAATCATATAATAAATACATTGGCAGCATTATCACTAAAGTGCTTGACCCGGACATTGAAATAAAATTCAGAATTGATGTTGCACGAGCTGCATTTAATAAAATGAGAACATGATTTGCAACGATAATCCAAACTTGAAACTCCGACAACGAATAATTAAATGTTAAATATGGTCTGTTCTACTCTATGGCTGCGAAACCTGGACTCTGAAAGTGAATGTAATGAACTTGTTGGAAGCGTTCGAAATGTAGATATACAGCTGAATGCTCCGTATACCGTGGACCAATAGGGTCAGTAATGCAGACGTACTACAGAGAACCAGAGCCAATAGAGAGCTGTTGTCGAGTGTGAAAATTATGAAGTCTCATATTTGGGTCAAATGGGTAAAGTGGAGGGACGTTGGGGATGTGGTAGAAGGCAGCTGTCCTGGCTGCGGAACAACAAAGAGTGGACGGGAATAACAAGAGTTCAGAACCTGTTGCAAGTGGCGCAGGATAGAGATACTTTTGCTGCAGTGATCGCCAACGTTGGGGGGACCTGACACGGCACCGAAAGAAGAAAAATCATCAAAAATCAAAATCCCCACCACATTTTGGGTATAAAAATTGTGGCAACAAAGTAAATGGTGCACTAAAAGTTTTTATCGCAAACAAAGCCTATACAAAAAAGCTCTAATGGCACTGCATAATGGTGTTCTTGTACCGACTCTTATGTGAAGCGAAGCATGGAACTGACAAATGATGGATTAAGTAGAATAAATGCAGTAGAAATAAAATCTCTTAAAAATCTTTTTTAAATGTATATTTAAAATCCCTAAATGTTTGTGTCTTCGTCCGGTTTCGGCAGCTCGCAGCCATCTTCTTGTGTTGAACATTTCCAAGAAGATGGCAGCGAGCTGCCGAAACCGATCCAAGACACAAATATTAGTAGATTTTAACTAAATATACATTTTAAAATGTATGAAGAGCTGAAAGGGTTGGATTTAGGTGCCAAAAGTGTCAGTAAGCTGTCTCTTGCATGCAGATGACAACCTGTTATGGGCAGAATCCTTAGAGATAGGATACCCAATGAAGAAATTCGCTAATCCTGCAAAATTTAAGACATAGTGAGATGGAGTAGGCAAAGAAGACAATTCTGGAGGGACTACATCGAGAGAATGGATCAGCAAGAATTCCTAATATCGTGATGCACGAGACTCCAGAGGGCCGTCGACCACCAGGACGACCACCAAATATATGGAGAGAAGGCTGGTCGTCTTCATCACAGGAAGAAAGTTGATATCCTGCATAAACAGATCGCAAGATCTACAATCAGGAGAAGAAGAAGAACTTCTACCATGAAATATCAATTTGATTTTTTTATCATTTTAAATAAGAATGTAGACTTTTTTGTGAGTGTTTTTGCAGCTGTGGCTAATCGTGCCTTTGGGGGTGGGTTCTAAAAGCGACAATAGGCACTATTTGTCGTCATATTTCTTATCGCCTGTGTTCATTACAACCCCCTTCTTGCTGTTCCCGCCCTTCTATGGTTTCAACTTTGTAGGGTGCGAATTCTTTCGTTTGAAAATATTTTCTTTAAAATATATTTGCAGTGTTTAAAAAACGTTGAGTCTGTAAAGATAATATTGTATGAAGGGAAAGAACTGATTATCTCAAATAAATGTATCCCAATCCGATGCCGAATAATACCTATTTAATTGTTTTATTTATATCTTAAAATACAATCACCTTGTGTGTCTATTATGATCTTTGGTATATCTATGAATTTTGGTATCAACTTCAGGTTTGTATTTCAAATATATGTATACTCGTATACTACCCTGAAAACGGAAACTGCAACGATCTCAGAAACGTCTGTCTATGTGAATTCCAAGATATATAAATATATCCAAATATATTGGCCATCTTCGTGGCCGGTGGTGAGTGCATTGATTGCCTCCCCGAATGTCCCGGGTTCGATTCCCGGCGATGGCAGTGTTATTGTCACACTGTCGTCCGGTGCAGAATTCACGTGACAATAAAATGGCGCTAGATTAGCTACCTATCACATGTCACAAGAATCAATATAATAGCTATATGATAGCTAAAATGCACGCTTTTATACTTGCTAAATCGTTTAATGTAAGTTTTTAATGATAAGTACCATATTTACAAAGCTCCCAGTCTCTCCACACAGGTCAAACTGAATAGACTGAAATGGGCCGGTCACGTGCAGAGGATGCCGTCATCGCGAACCCCAAAAAGATTGCTGGAGTGGCAGCAAGATGTTAGAAGACCAATTGGACGACCAAGGCTGCGATGGGAAGATGAAATTGGGAGAGATGGAGCAAGATTGTTAAGAGTGTCAGATTGGAGGGTCGAGGCGGAGGACAGAAGAAGTTGGAGGCGAAGAATACTGGAGGCTAAGGCTCGAAATGGGCTGTAGGGCCATCGAAGAAGAAGAAGAAGAATGATAAATAAACAAACAAGCTTTGTGGCCGAGTGCTTTGACTCCACTCATCTTGCCACTGGGCCACATATATAATAACAATCGTGAAAATCTAAGCACTTATTGTACAGTCATCTAGTTAGAAGATTGTCGAAATTGTTTAGCAGTAAATATATTATTCATTTGGCAAAACGAAATTAACTGTTATTTAACTAACTAACTAACTAACCATCACGCCGTCTCCCCGAAGGGGTAGACAGAAAGAATGGACTGCCACACTTTTCTTTCCTGACATATTTCTCTCGCTTCCTCAACATTCATACATCGTGTCATGCACGCGCGTCGATTTCTCTGACTCCTCACATGGCCGACATTCAATATAAAATTTTTTGATCGTGCCACGTTTTCCTCGGTCTTCCTCTATTTCTGGTTCCATTTACATCATTAACATATATTTTTTTACCATTCTTTCTTCATTCATTCTTTCCATATGCCCAAACCATCTTAATGATCCTTTCATTATTTTGTTCATGACACCATCATTCGCACTGCATTCACTTCTAATATTTTCAATCGACATTATTTATTTTCTTATTTATCAAAATTATTATATTATATTATGTCGGTTTTTAAATTTTTTCGGTAGTAATTCGTTGTATGCAATAAAAAAAATCTTACTTCTTATAGCATTATACATATACTCGTATACATAATCTTTTGGCAAATTTTAAACATATTGATTTACTGGAAATTTTATTCCCTTATGTATGGAAGCGAAGCATGGAACTGGCAAAAGAAGGATGAAAGTAGAATAAATGCAGTAGAAATGAGATCTCTCTCAAACCATCTTAATGATCCTTTCATTATTTTGTTCATAACACCATCATTCGCACCGCATTCACTTCTTATATTTTCATTCGACACTCTATCATACACAGAGTATCACACATTCGGCTAAGAGATCTCATTTCTACTGCTATTATTATATAATACTTTCATACTTCTTTTGCCAGTTCCATGATTTGCTTCCATACATAAGGGTCGGTAGAAGAACACCATTGTGCACTGCCATTCTAGCTTTTTTCGATAGGTTTTTGTTTGCGATGACAACTTTAAGTGCACCGTTCGCTTTATTGCCTGCCCCAACTCTTATTTAAATATCCCTGAAATAGTACCATTTACATTAATAATAATAATAATAATAATAATAAGAATAATGAAAATGATAATATGCTAACTTTTAAAGCGCCGTTTTTTGTGATGTTATCACCTCAAGAGCGCATTAAAATGCGTTTTAAATCTAAATTTGATAACTGCATCAGATCGATATATTCACGATCGGTTAGATAATTTAGTAGAACAAAATATGCACTTTTAAATTGGGTATGACATATGAAAAAGATGGGTTTTCAGCTTAGATCTGAAATCTGTCGGATCATTTATGCATCTGATGTGTGAAGGGAGATTGTTCCAAGCTGATGGACCGGCTACCGCGAACCCTCGATTCCTGAAATTTGTACTAGGGTAACGCTTCGGCCCAAATAATATTTCTATTGCCGAGGAGTTCGCCGAGCGAAGTGTGGATTTCCTTGTATTTAGACTGTCCGTTATACAGATTTCGGATATATAACTTGGAGCCATTCCATGTATTATAATGTACATTTTATTCACTTCAGGATTCTAACCCAGTGAAGTTTCTTTGGGAGTGATATAGGAGTATTTTTGTGCGCTCATAATCAATCCCTCTGTAATAATTCCCCAGCAAGACAAAACATGTCATTCCCATTAAATGTAATAAACTATAGCGTTTATCATTTTTAAATATAAAAATATACATGTTAAATGTAAGAAGTTAAATGCAGGCAAGACACTGATAGATCGCGTGAGGAACACCAGAATAAGAGAGATATTTGAGGTTGAGAATATTATAAGATGGAGCAGACAGTGAAAAAGGGACTGGTACGGTCATATTAAAAGAATGGACACCACCAGACTCCCCTATATTGCATTGCATAATCAACCTCATGGGACTCGCCCTCGTGGAATACCTCCTAAAAGATGGAAGGACAGCTAGGAATCTACCTCACAGGAGGAGCAACACTCTGGTGAACAGACCACATAGGTAACAAGGAAGAAGAAAAATAAGAAGATGTTAAATATTCGTTTTTTTTAAATAACCCCAAGCATTTACTATATATCACTGGTATTAGTAGAATTTATTATTCATTCACCAATGTGAGCAGAAAAAAACAAATTTTATGAAAAAGAAATCTGTTCGTGTCCAGGCTTGAACTTACCATAAGTCCCCTGGATCAGGAGCCAAACATTATCCCCTAGACTACTATGCAATTATAAACTTTATAAAAGATAATAAGGTAGTACCATGTTTTGCAATTCCAGGGCATTATTAATTTTTGCAAGAATGAAATAACTTTCGCCTGTATAACACCATCATTCGTATCCGAGGAATGCTGTCCTTGATGGATGTGGGTCCTCATGTGGCTCGTATAGTCAAATCCCGACTCGCACAATCCGGAGCATCTATAGCAGGGGAAAACTTTGGAAGTAGAGCTGTGGTCTCCCATTGCGTCTTCTCCTCCTCTCTATTGCATCGTGTATTCGCTGTTCTTCGTATTGTGTGCCTTTATGTATTAGTATTATCCATCTAGTCCTCTCTTCTGCAGTGTTTTCCCAGCCCTCACAATAAATGTTGGCCCTTTGGAGGCCTGCTTTTAGGGAATCTTTGAACCATTTTCTCTGAGTGAAAGTTTTCCTTTAATCAGTTGAAAGGGCAGTAATTTATTTGGGAACGAAAGTCAGGCTTTCTAATGACATGACCAGTTCAGCGCAACCGTCGCTCAATACTCGTCGTATACCTCGCCTGTATAATATAAAATTAATGAATACAATTATGTAAATTTAACATTTTGAAACCATAATTTAACCTTTTCTTAAATTATGCATACCAACGTAAACATACGTATACTAATAAGAAACCTGGAATAATAAACCAAAATTTAAAATACTATTTCAAAAATACAAAAATGTTTACTTTTAAATGAAATGTTTACATTCTAGATGATTTTTCCTAGAAAATTTTACAATATTTTTTTACTCATGATAATAATTATGTAAGTCTACTCTTTCTTCTTTTTGTCCTGTCACACCTCCGTGGTGCATAAGGCCTTAAGGAACCTTCTCCACCCGATCATCCCAAGTGAGGCCTGCTGCCTTAACCTCGCCCTGCAGGGCTCTTCTCCAGGTGGCTCTAGGTCTGCCCCGCTTTCTCTTTCCCTCCATAGGGGACCAGTCTAGTGCGCCCTGAGCAATGCAGGCTGGATTCCGTCTCAGAGTGTGACCAATCCACTGCCATTTGCGTCTAGCGACTTGTTCTCTAATTGGCTTTTCGCCTGCCATGGTCCAGAGAACGGCATTTGACACTGTTTTGGGCCAATAGATTTTGAATATTGAGCGAAGGAACCTATTTATAAGCACTTGGAGTTTTCAAATAACTTCCGCGGTAGATTCCCAAGTCTCACATCCGTACAGCAGTACGATTTTAAGGCTACTGCAGAATATTTGAAGCTTGAGCTTTATCGAAATGATACCGGAACGCCATACAGGGCAAAGCATTGCGAAAGCTCCCCTTACCTTGTTGAGTCTGCTGGCTACATCTTCCTCCGTACCTCCCGAGCCTGCTATCATACTACCAAGGTAGCAGAAGCTGGTCGTGGTCACAAGGGGGACACCGTGGAGCAAGATTGGGGTGGAGTCATTTGTGGACACTCGTTGGTCTACTGTCTTGGTCATGTAAGTACACTAATTTAAAAATAATTACACAAAATGATTAATGCTGCAAATCCATTTGATTTATATTTTTTGTATATATTCACAAAAATAAGGCCATTTCCTTTATTCAATATTAAAAGCGTTTCTTCTTTAGGAAAAACTATGTTCTTTTATGTATCAATATAAATATACGTACGTGTAATTAATCATCAGTATTTTCACTTTAAAAAAATGACACCAAACGTTACATTCATTTGTTCGTAAACTTAATAAAAACACAACAAAAACGATTATCTTAAACTTACGTACAAAGCTTTATAAGTCTAAATAATGTTATCACTTCTTAATTACTCGAAATATATGGTAATATACAATGACTTTTTAACTTCTTCCACTTTAAATAATGAAAAAAATAATTTAATGATTATTTTTTTTTTTTTAAAGACTAATATCAAGGTTTTGACATCAATGATATTATAATTTATTTTACAATCTTCAATGTGAGGAGAAAATAGCTCATTATTATGAAGAGGGAATCTGGTCGTGTCCAGGCTCGAACCCATGTCCCCTGGATTAGGAGCCAGGCGTTCTATCCCCTAGACCACCACCATTATTATTATTATTATTATTTTTATGTGTTTATTTTATTATTATTTTTATTTTTATTTAATTGTATTATTATTATTATTATTATTATTAATATTATTATTATTATTTTTATTATTTTTATTATTATTATTATTTTTTTTTTTATTTATTATTATTATGTTTATTATTATTATTATTATTATTATTATTTGTTGAATCGCTCTTTACATCATGACAGCCTGAGCCAAATCGATGATATAGCTATTATAGCTATCATAGTGATTCTCGTGACATGTGATAGGTAAGCTAATCTATCGCCATTTTATTGTCACGTGAATGTGTGACAGTGTGACAATCACACTGCCCTCGCCGGGAATCGAACCCGGAACCTTCGGAGTGGCAGTCAATGCCCTAACCACTCGGCCACGAAGGTCGTCTTGAATGATAATACACTTTTAGTAATTTTTATAAACACCACTATTTTTATAACACTAACCGGTTTCGCTCCCACTGGAGCTTTATCAGGGTGAAAGAGTAAACGAAATAAGATATTTATGGAAGCGAGAGATATATGTCAGGAAAGAAAAGTGTGGCAGTCCATTCTTTCTGCTTACCCTTTAACTAATTTAATAACCAACCATCACGCCGTTTCACTGGAGGGTTAGGCAGAAACGAGGAACCGCCATATCGTTCTGTCCTGACATACCTCTCGAGCTTCCTCCACATTCATCCATCGTCGATTTTTCCGACTTCGAATGTGGCCGCCTTTCAGTATTTGATTAATTTGGTCATGCAATGCTTTCCTTGGTCTTCCGCGGCTTCTCTTTCCACTCACGCTGCTTGTATATAACATTTTAACCATTTTTTATTCGTCCATTTCTTCCATATGTTCAAACCATCTCAGGGATCCTGTTTTCATTTTACTTACAATGCAATCTGTCGAGTCTGACAACTTTTTTGGAGGGCGTTTTTATTGTAGGAAAATAAAAATGAATCGTTTTGGAAATTTAGGATGTTTTTATTTGCATATTAAAGATACAAAAAAAAATTTTTGAATAAATTTAATAGTTTATTATTAATATTATAATTAATCGAAGTTGACACCTCAAAAAAAAAGCGCGTGAGTGGCCCGGGTGATTTTGGCTCTTAATGTTATCTGAAATCAAAAATTCTTAAAAATTCTTAATCGAAAGACATGTCATGAACATATCAGACATGAAAATCGGCTTAAGTTACCAGACTACTACCTTAATCACTTAATTTTTATTTTTAAATATTTCGTGTCAAAACTGACTTATAACACTTTGCCATTAGACACGATATTACGTATTTTCACAGAACTTACGCGTTATAAAAAAAAATACAGCGAAAAAATGCGGCAGATGAAAACTTGGCTTTATTTAGTCACATTTGCGACATTGTTGTACCGAATAGGGGCGCTCGGGGTAAACAGAAACTTTGGGGCAGTTCTGAGCGGCGAGAGAAAGAAACGAAGAGAGTAGATTCTACAGCTGTTTCAGTTTACGAGGACCGTAAAGTGTAACGGGGATAAGGGCGGGTGGTTGGGTGGAAAAAGAAATAAGTCGACTCTCACAGACACTGGAGGGAATTTAAGAAAGCAAACATTTTCGTTTATTCAACACAATTTTGTTTTCTTTATAAAGATCATTTTAGTATACATATTTTAAACTCATCATCATAATCGGCTGTTCTTGGTGTCCCACTGTCATTCATGGTTGTGGGTCCACCTATGACTGAAGAGCCTGATTCTGGACCCACACATTCTGGGGCATCTGGGGCAGTCTCCCAGTTATTTATTATTATTTTTTAAAAACCCAATCGGGTTATATGTATACATTTTTAGATCTTACTATTAATTATGTAATGTTTCAGATATATTTTATATTGAGTTGTAGTCTTGTGTCTTTTGGTAGTTCATTGTAAAGTTTCAGTCCATTGTTCAATATCCTTGACTGTCCTGTCTTAGTTCGTGCATTCGGTAAGTGATATCTGTCACAGTTCCTCGTCCAGTGTCTGTGTATGTCTGATTTTTTAGTTAATTTGTAGCTGCTGTCTGTTGTCTCTTCCATGGTCACTCTGTGTACAATTTTCAAGGTCTCAAATTTGGTCAGGTCCGATATGTCCATTTGTTTTGTTTGTCTGTAAACTTGTATGGTTGGGGTAAGGTAGTCAATGTTATATGCTAATTTTATTATTTTATTTTGTTGTCTTTGGAGTCTGGAGATGTCATTTTGGTTTCCTGTCCCCCAGAAGGGAATCATATATGTCAGTCGGCTTTTAACATACGCTTCGTACATCATAACTTTTTCCCTTCTTGGTATGTAATTCTATTTCTCCTTACTTCTCCACCTCCTCTCTGCGGCGTCGTCTCTGCGCTGTGCTTCAAAGTCCTGGATGCCTTTATGTACTGTTATTCTCTACCTAGGTCTGTCTTCTATAGTAATTTCCCAACAATCAAATCAAATCAGTTTATTTACTCAAAAGACATTACAAACACCAAAATATTTAATGAATCTATTGAGTACAAGTAAAATATTTTTAAAATACAACATAATACCAGGAACGCATTAAAGATGGTTCGACATTAGGAAGACAAGATACTTTCTAAAGTCAAGAGTATTTGTCCCCTGAACGTACCTTCACTAATATGAAAGACGTCGATCTCCGAGGAGATCGCGTTCAGCACACTAATTTCTCTTACCACCGGTGTCACCAGAGGCAGATTGGTTCTGGCGGCCGGTAGGTAAAACAATATGTCCTGTCGCTGTTGGAGATATCTATCAGGGACACAAAGACCAGCACCATCTAGCACGGCCGAGTTCTCGAAATATCCCCTGATTAACCTAAAGAAATGGGTAATGAGATGCCCATCCTTTCGAAGCTATAGAGAATTGGTTCCGAGCATTCCCAAAAGAAATGCCGTGAAATAGAGCCACGGATAACTACCATACTCCTTCATGTAGAGATGCATCAGAATTTTTTCCTGAACCCTCTCCAGCATAACGGGATATCTCTTTAATATCTATGTTAGTCTTTTGGAGACGATAATTAAAGATTAATATTTTATCCCTTATACCACAATGCCTAAGACCAAAGTCTTGATTGACTAAACTGATTTAAAAAAAATTATCCTTCTTACTCCATTTTCATAATTTGATTCCATAATTAAGAGTCGATTTAAAAACACATTGTTAAAGGTTGTGGCGTTAACATTATGGTATTCCGTTGTTAATTTTGAAGGAGAATTTTAACAGTTATATTTACTAATTAATACCAATATAAACAAGTAAAAAATATTCCTGGAATCGATTACTGCAGAACAATTGTTTTGTTTGATTCCAGACCTTAGCAGCTATATGGATGGGGAAATCCGAATAAGGCGAAGCTTACCTTATGGACCAAGAAATATAACATATTATATTTCAATTCAGTACCATTTTTTCATACGTCATATATAAATATGTAAGCTATAGTAAAATTTAAAAATCCATTTTATTGAATATGAATCTTCTTGAATACCTGTAATATCAATATTTAAATTCAGTAAATTATGCATAAATATTTGAAGATTATTTTTGGATAGAATCATGTTTACCACCCTTGATCTGTATGTATGTATATAAAAGACTCGGTTTGCAATAGTGTCACCAGTCTGTCGATGCCAGCGAGCCTGGCGAAACAAGTCGCTATCGAAATATAGACAAACTGGAAGTTATTAAAAAACATCGTTTTATTTAATTAGTATTCTACAAGTTTTATTATATTTTATGGGAATGACATGTTTCGCATTTAAGGCATAATCAAAAAAGACAATAATACCTTAGAAAGGCGAAACATGTCATTCCCATAAACTATAATAAAACATCTATAAAAAAGACGTGTTCATTTGTATTAATTGTTAATACGGAGTTTTATATCATTTTTCAAGATACAGTAAATAATTATTTACACCTGAGGACGAAGGAGTATATTATTTTTATGTTGTCAAAGTACTCGTGTATTATTTTAAATTACCTTTAATTAATTTATTTATTTATAAACATACAATAGTTACATTGTATTCCCATGAGAAGAAAACTCATTATGGGACAAAAAGGATAAGTTGCACATATAATAATTACAGGACATTCAGAAAATAGAAAAATAAATTGACTTAAAACTAAAACATTTTACAATATGTACATTTTGTTACTTTATAAAATTATTTTACATTATAATATTTTATCATTTTATAATATTTCATCATAAATTGCACTATTTAAAGGAAATATAAGAATATATTTAAATAGTGAATTCTATTAACTTAATAGTATGAGGGAGTAAGGGGGATCCTATTGACTCTTCGAGCGGTGCATGGCCATCACCGTGGTGATGGCCATGCTACGCTGGAGGATTGATCTGATCCCAATTACCTATCCACACCTCCTCGACTTTGGTCTCCCCTGGAAACTATGCGAAATGTTAGAGATCGAGTGTGAATAACCTCGGTGGATAATATTGATGCAAAGGCTAACGTGGAAGGACACCTCGCCAACCCGTCTGGCAAGCCAACCACCCCCCGTATGACATGTCATACATGGAGAAGTATGGGGGAGGCTTATGTCCAGCAGTGGACGACAACGGCTGTTAAAGAAGAAAGAATAGTATTCACCATATAAAAACAAAATAATTATTTTATGCAGTGGCACGTTAATAAAATTAATGTTAAAAGTGAAACTATATTTCTAATAATTATCATTTATATGAAATTTCTACTCAACTTCCATTAAATTAAACTATATCATCATATCATACAGTTTTTAATTTTACACAATTGCGGATGGTATGAAATATGAAACACAGTTTGAAAAATGAAACGCAGTTAATTCGTAAACATTGTGGAAATCCAATATGACAATTTTTTATGAATTAAAACACAAAGCCACCGTCTCCTGACCAAATTTGTTTATTATAATTCCAAGAATTTTGTACGTTCAAAGAACTGTAATTTTAATTTTAATTTTATTTTGGTAAAAACCCACAATTAGTATTTATTTCTTAGAGAAGTTTGTGTTTATACTGTAAATTTAGGATAATCCGGAGGAGAAAAAAATATGTATATATTGTTTTATTTTATATAGGATATTTGAAATGTTAAAATGTGTATAAATAATATAATGTAACTAATTTTAAGGTAGTTTGTAAGTTGATGCGGGTAAATGCCTGGAGACGGCGATGAGGTCCGCCACCCATCACGTCGCTTTTCCCGCGGGGGCGAACAGAGGAGAGTGGAGTGCCGTATCGGTACTTGGAACATAAGAGGAGGTATGGAAGGGAAGTTAAATGAGATGTGCGATGAATTTGAGAATAAATGTTTAGATATTCTGTGTGTGACTGAATGCATGGTTAAAGAGTGTGGATCCAGAGAGCATGGGGATAAGGTCGTCTTGTGGTCAGGGGTACCACAAGAAAAAAGAGGAGGCCAGGGTGTGGCAGCAATTTTAGCTCCTAGGATGATAGAATGCATGAAAGGATACGAATGTGTGAGTCCTAGACTAATGTGGATCCGCTTCAAAATTGGATTGACAAGAGTACTACTCATAATTGGGTATGCTCCTGTTAATAGCGAAGATGAAGCTGTGAAAGATGAGTTCTGGGATAGAGTAAACGAGATAGCAGCGAGTAAAAATGCGAACGAAAGAATTATT
The DNA here is from genome assembly GCA_022606425.2 of Lepidostoma basale. Lineage (NCBI taxonomy): Eukaryota > Metazoa > Arthropoda > Insecta > Trichoptera > Lepidostomatidae > Lepidostoma > Lepidostoma basale. The sequence goes on along the minus strand of JAHDVF020000595.1, from coordinate 151,997 downwards.
ATAGCAGGAGATTTGAATGGATGGGTAGGAATTCAAAGGGCTGGTTATGAAGAATGTCTCGGAAAGTATGGTGATAGTAGAACGAATGATAATGGAAAGAGATTGCTTGGTGTGTGCCTGGAGTGGAGCCTCTTTGTGTCAAACACGATGTTTGACCATAAGAGGATCCACCAATATACATGGGAGAGAGGAAATGAAAGGACGACGATCGATTACGTCATCGTGGACTCTAGATTACGGGCGGACACTGTAGATACCAGAGTGTTCAGAGGGGCCGAACTCGGAACAGACCACTTTTTGGTGGTAACAAAGGTAAATTTGTTCCGAGGCTGGCGCACCAAGAGGAACAAGACAGTGACCGCCCCGTCTAGAGTAAAAGTTGAAAAACTACAAAACGATGGCGTAAAAGAGAGTTTTATGATGAAAGTGAATGATAGGCTTAGTGATCGAGAATCGGAATGTATAAGCATAGATGAGACCTGGAAGAAACTGAAAGAAAGTCTATGTGAAGCAGCGAAAGAGGTATGTGGTACATGTGTGCAAGGGAGGAGAAATGGAGATGCTTGGTGGGATGACTGTATAAAAAATCTTGTTAAAGAAAAGAAGGATGCATGGTTAAATATGTTGTCTGTGGATAAAAGTGATTGTGTGAAATATCAAAGAGCGAAAGAAGCGTACAAAGTTTGCAAGATGAACGTCAAGTTGAAAGTGAGAGCGAAAAAGGATAAAATGAAGGAGGATGACGGACTTAAGATGACAAATCACTTCCAGAGCAACATAAAAATGTTCTGGAAGGAAGTCAAAAAAGCCCGAAACCCTCCCGAAAGTGGTTGTGCGAAAGCAATTTTAAGTAGTGAGGGAAGAATGATAACTGATTTCAAAAGTATACAAGGAAGATGGATGGAGTACTTTAAAGATATGTATGGCAGTGAAATGACTGAAGATTCAATAAGAATGAGCTTTACAAATGAGAGTTGCACGAACAGCGGAAGTGAAATTACTGAAATAAATTTGAACGAGATAGTAAGTGCTGTAAGATGTATGAAAGGTGGAAAAGCTGTCGGATATGACTGTGTAGCCTTAGAGTTTATCAAAAACGGTGGGCCGGTGGTTTCAGCATGGTTATATAGACTCTTTAACCAGTGTTTAGAGGAGGGATATACGCCGCTCGACTGGAGGAGGGCTGTTATCATGCCTCTTTATAAGGGAAAGGGGTCTCGTATGGACTGTGGAAATCACCGGGCAATAAGTCTATTAAGCGCCGTTGGTAAACTCTACGGTCGAATTTTAATAGAAAGAGTAAAAAAGACGACGACTGAAAGAGTATGGGATGTGCAAGGCGCTTTTATGACCGGAAGAGGTTGTATGGATCAGATTTTTGCACTTCTAACGCTTGCGGAGAAGTTTATGGCCAAAAACCGTAAGCTTTTCTGTGCGTTTGTCGATTTGCAAAAAGCCTATGATCGAGTGAACAGAGAAAAACTGTGGTCAATCTTGTCCGAATACGGAGTGAGCACAAAACTGATACGGGCGGTTGCCTCTCTCTACGAAGGGAGCACTGCCAGTGTTAGGGTAAATGGGGACATCACGCCCTGGTTTGATATCACGAAGGGTGTTAAGCAGGGCTGCGTGATGTCCCCTTGGTTGTTCAATCTGTATATGGACAAGTGTATGAAAGAACTTAAAGGTATAAATGCTGGTGCTAAGATGAGTGATCTGTCTGTAAACTGTCTGCTTTACGCGGACGACGCCGTTCTCGTTGCGGATAGTGCGGACGAATTACAAGTCTTGGTGTCGAGAATGTATGAGGTATGCAAGTCGAACGATTTAATGATGAATGTCGGAAAGTCAAAGGTGTTAGTTTTTGAAAGGGAAGAGCAAATGACAGTTTGTAATATAAGTGTAAATGAAGAGAACTTGGAACAGGTGAGCGAATTTGTGTATTTAGGTAGCATGTTCACAGCGGATGGCCGAACGGACAGTGATATTGAAAGAAGGGTTGGTGCGGGTAACAAAGTGAATGGAGCTTTAAAAGTAGTTATTGGAAACAAGAATTTATCAATGAAAGCGAAAATGGCCGTTCACAATGGAGTTCTGGTTCCAACCCTTATGTATGGAAGCGAAGCATGGAACTGGCAGAAGAAAGATGAGAGCAGAATAAATGCGGTAGAGATGAGGTCCCTAAGACGTATGTGCGGTAGAACGATGTACGACAGAATCTCAAATGCTGATATTAGGAAAGAGTGTAGAGCGAAAGAAGGTATTATGAACAAAATTATGAAAGGTTCGCTTCGTTGGTTCGGACATATGGAGCGCATGGGTGAAGAAAGAATGGTTAAAAAAGTATACGTTAACAATGTAAATGGAGTAAGGAGTCGAGGTAGACCGAGGAAAACATGGCATGACCAAATTAATCAAATATTAAAAGTTGGTCATGTCAGAAGCCGGAAGAATCGACGTGCGTGTATGACTCGATGTATGAATGTGGAGGAAGCTAGAGAGGTGTGCCAGGATAGAGTAGTGTGGCGGTCCATTCTCTCTGCCTACCCCTGCGGGGAAACGGCGTGATGGTTTTGTTTGTTTGTTTGTTTTTTAAAACACTGTTTATTCTACTTTCGAGTCTATTTTTTTCGGCACGTTTCGTATGCTTTACACCTTCATCATCAGGAGAAAAATAAAATCTCATGTTTATATCAGTAAACATCATTCAAATTAATATTAAAATCTTAATAATATTTAATAAACAAAATGGATTAAACAGTAATTAAAATTGTCATTAAACACAGATCGGCCTTAGTTTTGTTAACTTTTAATCTAGTTTTGGGTTGGGCCCAATGACTTTATTAAAGCGCATATTTGAAACGCTCTGGAAGGGTGAATATAATATTGTGACATCACAATACGACAGCCGCTTTACAGGCGCCCTCTCTGGGGGACCGGGGATACTAGTGTCCGCGGAAATTTATGACCGCGACCGGCCCTGGTGAAAAATGACCAAAGAGGAAAAACCATTATGCGAAAATAGAAAATTCAACAAGAAATGAAACAGAACGCAGTACGTGAAACGCGGCGAACGTTATACGTTTAAAAATAACGCCCAACATCAATATTTAATTTGTTACGAATTAAACATGGTAAAAGGTATTTTATACTGCATCGCTCAGGGCGCACTAGACTGGTCCCCTATGGGGGGAAAGAGAAAGCGAGGCAAACCTAGAGTCACCTGGAGAAGAACCCTGCAAGACGAGGTTAAGGCAGCAGGCCAAACTTGGGATGATGTTAAGCATCAGGCATGCGATAGAGTCGGGTGGAGAAGATTCCTTGAGGCCCTATGCACCACGGAGGTGTGACAGGACAAAAAATAGAAGAAGAAAAGGTATTTTAACTTACGGTGTACGGTCAAGGATATCTATAACTTTAATATGATGGACGACTTCGGTTACCTGGGCTCGTCCATAACCAAAGAAAAAGAAGATCACAAAAAAATCGAAAGAAGAATCACAATAGGCCACAAAACATTATTCTCTCTACTACTGGTGCTCAAATCAAGAAACGTACACAATAAACCAAAGTTACCCTGTACAAGACAATCATCCAAACAGTGGTGACCTATGGATATGAGGCGTAGACCATAACGGCGAAATCCGCAGAGCGACGGGATACTTTTGAGAGAAGGGTGTTACGCATGGAACAATCCTGGGACCTGTGAGTAATAGTGAAGGCTGGAGAGCGCGACATAATGACGAGCTGTACTATATTTACAAAGCTCCCAGTCTCTCCACACAGGTCAGAATGAATAGACTGAGATGAGCTGGTTACGTGCAGAGGATGCCGTCATCGCGAACCCCAAAGGAATGCTGGAGTGGCACCCACGTGGTAAAAGACTAATTGAACGTCCAATGTTGCATTGGAAAGATGAAGTCGGGAGAGATGGGGCAAAATTGTCACGAGTGTCAGATTGGAGGATCGAAGCAGAGAACAGGAGTTGGAGGTAAAGAATGATGAAGGCTAAGGCTCGCCGTGGACAAAGAAAGAAGAAGAAAAGACATTCTACATACTTCTTTCCGGGATTTCGTCAAGAAAGAGTACAATAATGTGAATACAATAGAGCGAATACTTCGATTCTCTCCTAAAGTAATTCGAAATGCACACGATGCGCATGAAATAGAACGTTTCTGAATTATTTTGAATTTTATTCTGATTATAGTTTTGTTGTATGAAAATAGTGTAGAAAACGAAAGGAGAACAATTTGATATTGTTAATTGTGAAAATACGTCATGTTCTCACCTTTAAAATACCACAATGCCTCAAGACTAAAGTCTTCAACCAGTGCGTCTTGTCAGTCATGACGTACGGAGCCGAGACGTGGACACTGACAAAAGGTCTAGTCTACAGATTCAAGGTCGCCCAGCGCGCCATGCAGAGAGCCATGCCTGGAATAACCTTGAGGGACAGATTAAGAAACGAATTCATTCGTCAACAAACCAAGGTGACTGAGGTGGCTCTGCGGATGGGCGGGCTGTGGCGATGGGCTGGACATATCTGTCGGAGAACCGACGGTCGATGGGGGAGACGGGTTCTGGATTGGAGACCGCGTACAGGATTCCGCAGAGTTGGACGTCCCCCTGCCCGGTGGACTGATGACCTGAAGAGGATTGCTGGACATAGATGGATGGGTGCGTCAATGGACAGGGGGTGGTGGTGGGCTTTGGGAGAGGCCTACATTCAGCAGTGGATGGCAGATGGCTGATAATGAATTGTGAAAAATTAAACGTGTGTAAAATATAAATGTTTACAATAAAAGTTTAAACTTATTACAAATGTACAGTGAACCAAGTTTTTAAGGGGTAGAAAATCTTTAGTTCCGTGAATATTTCACGTGTTTCAACTTGTTTTATATTAAGGGCGATTTTTTTATCTGGAGACATCTATCTCCATAATATATTGGCAGTGCGATTGTCACACTGCCTTTGGTCTGGTGTAAATAAAATGGCGTTAGATTAACAACCTATCCCATGTCATGAGAATGAATAATAGAGAAATAACCTGCTGCATACGAGTGTCTAAAACAATGGGAAACTACCCACTACTAAAGACCCAATTGGAATCCCAAGAAACAGAAAAAAATATTACAAGTGAAAATTTTTTTTTTCGAAAAAACGGGTTCTTAACAGCAAACCAATCCCTAAGTGACTTTGAAACATAAAAACTATATAATAAATCATTTTGAATGTATACAAATACTTGTAGACGAATACTGGATTTTACACATTGCGGGTTATCATTTTTAAGGATTAATTGTATCAATAGAGACGAAGATGCAAATTGGAAACAGAATATGGTGGTCGAGGCGTTTACAGGACTTATGACCTGTCATTGGTTGGGTTAAGAGCACGCTTTATGTAATACATTATTCCCCATTCCGCCCTTCTTACGACCACCACGTTGACAATTTTTTTGGAAGTTGTATATATGCTAGAATGCTGCGCCTATCTTCACATATTTTAGTTCACTCTACACTAGCTTTACTCTACACTCTACACTTTATTTTCCAATATTAAAGTTACCCCAATATTTTTCACTCAAATTCGTACAGTGCATTTTATTTACATTTGAAATTCTCAACTCGTAATTCAAAATCAATATCGAACAGATGTTTAAGCGCGGATTCTGTTTCCAAATTTGAATTGAAATCGCCGTGTCATTGGCCGATGATGTGTTAAGCAACAGCGTGATTGACGGTGAACACCGTACGCGCTAATGAACAATGTCATTACATTCCATTTTCAAAATGAGCGCTTTGATTCGACACAATTAAATTATCTGTCAACGATACCCGATTTCAAAAACGCAATGGTAAACGCTGACAAAAGAACAAATGTGTGTCTATTTAATATTTATGAATGATTTCTTTTATTTTCGCAGATTCGATTTTATTCACAATGATTTTCCTTTTTTTAAAGCATTTATAGAAATTTAATTGTATCTCAATAGAGACGAAGACGCAAACTGGAAACTGAATATGGATGATCAAGGTGTTTACAGGACTTATGACCTGTCATTGGTTGGGTTTAGCGCACCCTTTATGTAATTACAACATTCCCCATTCCACATTTGTTATTATGATCATGCATGACAATTTTTTTAGTATTTGTATAGTATTTGTACAGGTTAATCTTGAAAAGATTCACAAGTGCAATCAAATCTACATAGACGGCCAATTAAAACTGACACGTGAAGATAGATATGGATTTGAAGTATACGAGTATATACATCTTCCAAAATTTGGCATGCATGATCATAATAACAAAGGTGGAATAGGGAATGTTGTAATTACATAAAGCGTGCGCTTAACCCAACCAATGACAGGTCATAAGTCCTGTAAACACCTTGATCATCCATATTCAGTTTCCAGTTTGCGTCTTCGTCTCTATTGAGATACAATTAAATTTGAATTAACCACCCTTTGGTGAAAATCCAGGATTTCGTATACAAGTATAAGTATACATTCACAAAAAAAAATATTTATAGAAATGATTTAATTTATTTTCAAATATTGTTCGGGTATTCTAAAATTCATTTTGATGTTATATTTTCTCGAACAAAATAATATTCAAAAAATAAAAGAAGCGGTATCTAACATAGCTCCGAGTAATGGGATCAAATGTCAAATAATAAGTTCGAAATTCGAAATAAACTTTTATAAACGAACGGCTAGAATCTCAACGAGCAGATAATTCCATCTTTGTACGCGGGTAGGTACTGTAGCGAGTTTTCTCAATCGTTTTCCCAGGGGCATTATTTAGACGAGTAAGTTCAGCAACTGGGAGAGATGGAACCTCGGTAAGGCGGCGCGGATAAGATCGTAAAATTAAGATTACGGTCCAGATTAAAAGCGAGAAAAAACAATTCCGATTTACTTGAATAAATAAATTTTATGACATGTTTCAATGACCTTCTTCAAGGGGAAGAGATTTATTTATTTATTTATACATGATGTTCTTCTACTGACCCTTATGTATGGAAGCGAAGCATGGAACTGGCAAAAGAAGGATGAAAGTAGAATAAATGCATTAGAAATGAGATCTCTTAGACGAATGTGTGGATACTCTGTGTATGATAGAGTGTCGAATGAAAATATAAGAAGTGAATGCGGTGCGAATGATGGTGTCATGAACAAAATAATGAAAGGATCATTAAGATGGTTTGACATATGGAAAGAATGAATGAAGAAAGAATGGTAAAAAAATTATATGTTAATGATGTAAATGGAAACAGAAATAGAGGAAGACCGAGGAAAACGTGGCACGATCAAATAAATCAAATATTGAATGTCGGCCATGTGAGGAGTCAGAGAAATCGACGCGCGTGCATGACACGATGTATGAATGTTGAGGAAGCGAGAGAAATATGTCAGGAAAGAAAAGTGTGGCAGTCCATTCTTTCTGCCTACCCCTTCGGGGAGACGGCGTGATGGTTAGTTAGTTAGTTTTTTAATTTGGTCATGCCATGTTTTCCTAGTGTACAACTTTTTAACCATTCTTCTCTCATCCATTCATTCCATATTCGTTGTGATGGTTTGGCTCATCTGAGGGAAGTACTATCTTTATTATAATTGTATGGTACCTATATTTATTTTATTAATTTGTCATGCATCTAATGTTTCTCGCTCTTTTTATTAATATATTATATAATATTATGTATAACTTATTATTGTGTATCTCTAACTTGTATCTTTAGTGTATTGGGAAAAAAAATTCTGTAATGCTTTAGATATGTTTAAAATATATAAATGAAATGAAATATGTCAAAACCTAAATACAAGATCTATTAAAATAAGAAGAAGAAGATTTAAATATATTCCGAATTGCGAGAGAAGTCTGTTTGTATATATTGTAGATACAACATAAAATTTCAGCTATCATCGTAATGTTTTTCTCAATTAAAATTTAATGCCTTTGCACAATGGCGCTTTTAAAGGACTGATGATCGCTGTTTGTTGGGTCTTCCGCATTTTGTTTATGGGTTATCACGCAGATAATTCCACAAGTTTATCTCCCCCGCCCCGGGCTGGACCCGTCGCTCCATTTCCACTCCTAGGGGTGACCATGGATCATTTGCACAAGGGAACATTTTATCAAAAACATTAAAACTACATTATTCTTCTTCTTCACTTTTGGTAGACTCAGGAGTCTGTTATTTCAGGCGGGTCCTCTTGAGACGCTGAAATCCAGCTTTCTCTCCACCGTTTCGGGGGTCTTCCTGGTCGGCGTTGTCCGTTTGGCGTTCCATGGAGAGCTATGTGTGGTATCCTATTTGAGCTCATCCTTTCTACGTGTTGATGCCAGTATCGCCGTCTTTGACGTCCCCATCTGACCTCGCAGATTTCTCGGATTGCTGTATTCCTAACTCGATCACGTAGGGTTTTGCCAGCTATAGCGCGGAGTGCTTTCATCTCGGTTGTCCTGAGCATGCTCTTTGTCTTGACAGTGTCTGCCCTCGATTCAATGCCATATGTGAGGATTGGTCGCACACAGGTCTTATAGATGCGTACCTTGCTGTCAGTCCTCATGTCCTTGTTTCTCCATATGACATCTTTCACTACATATACATCTTAATCTACTTTGAGAATTAAAAAAACATTATTTAAACCACTATTTAATAAAAAAAATATTAAAATACACGACCTCCATCCATGAAGGATACCTCCATCTTCAGGTGTAAAAATATAACAAAAACTAAACAAATGAAGACTAATATAAAAACGCATTTAATTAAAAAATTCAAAATTCAAAATTAAGTTGGGCTATTTGTTATAAGTAGGTACTAATAATTATTTTTTAAGAGTAAAATAATAAATAACATTAAATAATAATAATACATGATGATAATATAATTTAGTATGATGATAGCATGTCGTGCGTTTTAATATATTTTTTATTAAAAAGTGGTTTAAACTATGATTTTTTAATTCCCAAAGAAGATTACTATGGAATTCCACAAATATGTAAATTAATGCCAAGGTGATGATTTTCGAAAAAGAAGGAAACATGACAGTCTGCAACATGAATGTAAACGGTGAAAATCTGGAACAAGTAGATCAATTTGTTTATTTAGGAAGTATGTTTACAAAAGATGGGAGAGTGGAGAAGGATATTGAAAGAAGGGTTGGAGCAGGCAACAGAGTAAATGGTGCACTTAAAGTTATCATTGCAAACAAAAGCTTATCCAAAAAAGCTAACATGACAATGCATAATAGTGTTCTTGTGCCGGCCCACGGACGGTTATGTATGGAATTAAAGCATGGAACTGGCAAAATAAGGAAGAAAGTAGAATAAATGCAGTAGAAATGAGATCTCTAAGACGAATGTGCGATAAATCTGTTTATGATAGAATGTCAAATGCAAGTACAAGAAGTGAATGCGGTGCGAATGAAAGTGTTATGAACAAAATAATGAAAGGGTCGTTAAGATGGTTTGGACACATGGAAAGAATGAGTGAAGAGAGAATGGTGAAGAACGACGAGGAAGGCCGAGGAAAAGACAAATGCATGGAAAGAATGAGTGAAGACAGAAGGTGAAGAAGGTATATATAAACGAAGTGAACGGAGCTAGAAATAGAGGAAGACCGAGAAAAACGTGGCAAGATCAAATCAATCAAATATTAAATGTCGGTCACGTGAGGAGCAGGAAAAATCAACGTGCGTACTCTACTAAATTTATTTTTTATTTCATTTTAATTTATTTTAATAAAAATCACAAACATTACAGACATATAATTCCAGATCGTTTGCAATTACATTATAAGATTTTAAAATAGAAGCATAATAAAAAATTTACTTTAGAATTAGAAAGAATCATAACATTGATATTGCATCCCTGGGGCAACTCACACTATCACGAAATATGTCGACCTCCGAGGCGACCCGATTAAGCAATAAGATTGCCCTACCCACAGGCATAACCATTGGCAGGTTGGTTCTGCAGCACGGCAAATAAAACAATCTGTGCTGTCTTTGACGAAGGGACAATAGACCTACATCACTCAGGACATCCGAGTTTTGTATACGGCTACCAATCAGCTGAAAGAAGTGAACTCCCAAGTGGATATTCCTCCTTCTCTCCAATGATTGGTAGCCTAGAATACCTAGCAAGAATTCAGTTGGAAAGAGCCACCTGTAATAACCGCGCTCCCTGAGGTAAAGAAAGCGCAGAAAATTTTTATTTACTCGCTCCACCATCTGAGAATATCGGAACCCAGGCGGTGACCAAATAATGGAACTATATTCCAGCCGACTTCTTACCAGGTCTTACTTCGTCTATCTTCACAAGGTATCCATTCTACTACCCTTTTGATCCATCTTTGGTCTTCCTGTTTGGCAACATGACCTGCAAATGTCCATTTGAGCATTGCCAACCTACGGTATCCTTTACTCCCAACCTTCTACGTTTCTTATCCGGTCTGAGAGTTTCATATGAAGGATGACCGTTTCATGTTTTCTCTATGATCTGTGCTCAATGTAAAATAAGAACAGAAAGTAGTCCATTATTATAGTAGTAATATTGTTAACTGGAGTCACAGTAATCAAATGCAATTCAATGTCTCTAAATGCGTTATGCTATATTTTACTAGAGCATTGAGAACTATATATCATAGATACACAATGAACAACCAGCAACTGGCACATGTATCTACGATGAGAGATCTCGGAATCATCTATGAGAGTAGGCTGACTTTTCGTGCACATATCGAGAGGATTTGTGGCGTTGCACTGAGGATGTTGGGGTTTGTCGTCCGGACCGGAAGAGTTTTCAGGGATCCCAATGTGCTCAGAGTCCTTTGGAGCAGACTCGAAAGTGGTTCTGTGATATGGAGTCCTCACGAAGCGAGATATTCCGTTATGCTGGAGAGGGTTAAGAAAAAAATTCTGAGGTATCTCTACATGAGGGAGTATGGTAGTTATCCATTTCTCTATCCCACGGCATTTCTTTTAGGAATACTCGGAATCAATTCTCTACAGCTTCGAAGAGATGGACATCTAATAACCCATTTCTTCAGATTAATTTGGGGATACTTCGAGAACTCGGCCGTACTGGAGGATGTTGGTCTTTTTGTCCCCGATAGATATCTCCGACAGCGACAGCACAGATTGTTTTACCTACCGGCCGCCAGAGCCAATCTGCCTCTGGTGACACCGGTGGGAAGAGCAAATAGTCTGCTGAACGCGGTCTCCTCGGAGATCGACGTCTTTCATGTTAGTGAAAGTACGTTCAGGAGACAAATACTCTTGACTTTGGAAAGTATCTTGTCTTCCTAATGTCGAACCATCACTTATGCGTTCCTGGTATTATGTTGTATGTGTATAATATCTTACCTGTACTTAATAGATGCCTTAAACATTTATGCTGTTTGTAATGTCTTTTGAGTAAATAAACTGATTTGATTTGATTTGATTTGATTATTATAAATAAAATAAAAAAGGAAATGGGTCGTGTCTAAGTTTGAACCCTAGTCCACTGGATCAGATTGTATTTATATCAAAAATATGGAGTGATAAATCTCACTGTTATTATATTTTCTTAGAGTCGCCATAATGTAATATATGTCATTGTTTGTGTTGTTTAATTTATCCATCAACTTGGCAACCCTATAATGTCCCTTTAGGGAGGGGAAATCGTATCTAAGTAGGCCAGGGGTAATAAGGTAAATTCCTGAACAGTCCTTATTATTTCTAATCGTGTTTTTAAGGGCTGAAATTATTTAAATGATAGGAAAACTTTATTCAACGAAATTATTATGTTAGAAAGTAAAATATATATATTTTTTTAAATCCTTAGCTCAGTATTATTTATATCGGTTTACTTACGTATGTTTATGAGATGTATTATAAACAAACCAAATTCTATTAAATATAAACTTGTTAGTTAGTGAGTTATTCTTAACTATCAAAATAATAATAATTAAATGCCAAGCTTGCTTATATTATCTTGGAAAATCATTTTATATTATGAATATATAATATAAATCAAAACATCTGTTTTCTAATCTATCTAGTTTTAATTTTTTTTTTTTTAATGTATACAAATACTTGTAGACAAATACTGGATTTTTATCCATTGCGGGTTAATCTTTTTTTTAAGGATTAATTGTATCTCAATAGAGACGAAGATGTATTTTTTTGGAAACAGAATATGGTAGTCGAGGCGTTTACAAGACTTATGACCTGTCATTGGTTGGGTTAAGCGATCACTTTATGTTAACAACATTTCCCATTTCTCCCTTCTTACGACACCGCGTCTGACAAATTTTTAGAATTTGTATATATGCTACTATTTTTAATGACTTCACATTTTTGTACACTAGTGCCATCTATTAAGATAATTTGTAAGATAATTTGATAATCTAACTAACTAACTAACTAACTAACCATCACGCCGTTTCCCCGAAAGGGTAGGCAGAAAGAATGGACTGTCACACTTTTACTGATGCGGCACTCCATCCTTCTCTAATATTATAATTATTTGATAATCTAGTTTTATTATATTTTGTTAAAGGGCATATTTCGCCTTGTTAAGATTTAATTACTATTAGTTGAAAACATCGACCCAGAAATTGAAATAAGATGCAGAATAGAGGTAGCGCGTGCAGCATTCATTAAAAAATAAAAGGAATTGATAAAATAACCCTGTTTTGTTACACTTTAATTTATTTAATATCTTTATATCAGATCGCTCCTCACTGTTCCAACGCATGATGCCGCCTAAACTGTGTCGGGATAAAACTTTATAGTTTCGCCTCTCGAACGAGACTACTAGCGCTCCGTTAAGCATCAACCGACTGAATGGCGCGCATTTTAAAAAAGGAAGTTAAGCTGCCGCACCCTGTACAATAAATTTTTTAGCCATGCCATGTTTTGAAGGTGATCTCCATCCTCAGGTGTAAATATGTAACTGTAATGTACATATCACCAGTCACCTTCGAAACATGTCGTGGGTAATACATTTATTTTATTAAGATATTTAATAAATTAAAGTGTAACATTAACAGCGTTGTTTTTTTCAATTTCAATCCAAAGTTTTTACAATGGAATTTCACAGTGTTAACGTCTTAACATTCAATAAAGTGAAAATGAGAAAGGTCTTCTGCGACGACAATCTTAATTTGAAACTCCGACAAATTATAGTTAAATGTTTTGTTTGGTCAGTGCTTTTGTACGCAGTGGTGTCGTGGACCCTCAAAATCAGGACTATGAACAGGCTAGATGTTCATACATCGTAGAAAGCTACGCATTCTATGGACCGACATGGCAATATTGTTGTATTACAATGAGCAAGAATAGATAGATAATTGCTGACTGATATCAATGTACGGAAGGTGTCCTACCTGGGTCATTTGCTTAGAGGAGAAAAGTACGTGCTGCTGCATTTGATCATTATGAACAAAATAGAGGGTCGTCGAGGTGTGGTGATATGACGGATCTCTTGGCTCCGAAACATTCATGACTGGACTGGGATTGGAATAGTCAAGGCACTATTAAGAACTGCGCAATACAAGAATATACACTCTAAATTGAAAGTCGACTTCGGAGGGACCTGACATGAATCATGAAGAAGAAGAAGTATCATCATTAGTAAAATTAAAAAAGGATCATTGAGACGGTTTGGACATTTGGAACGAATGGACGAGAGAATATTGGTTAAATTATTGTATACAAGTAGTGTGAATAGAAAGATACGCCTTGGAAGACAATGGAAAGCATGGCATGACCAAATTATTCAAATACCAAAAGGCGACCACAATCAAAGTCGAAAAAATCCACAAGCGTGCATGTTACGATGTATGAATAAAGAGATGCATATCAGGACAGAGCAGTATGGCGGTCCATCATCTGTTGCGAATTTTGTATAACTCATTGGTCCGGAGCCGGCTCGAGTGTGGCTCGGTGATATGGAGTCCCCACGAGGCGAGATACTCGCTCACGTTAGAGAGGGTTTAGAAAAGATTTCTGAGATATCTCTACATGAGGAAGTTTGGAATCTATCCGTGGCTCTATCCCACTGCATTCCTCTTGGGCATGCTGGGGACCAATAGTTTACAGATAAGAAGGGATTCTCAGAGGATCAGGGGATTCTTTGAGAATTTCGTTATCTTGGAGGCTATCCATCTATATGTTCCGGATGGTTATCTTCGATAGCGTCAGCACAAACTGTATTATCTCCCAGCATGCAGAACCAACCTGCCTCTGGTGATGCCAGTGGGGAGAGCAATCAAACTGCTGAACATGATCGTTTCGGAGATCGATGTCTTTCATATTCGTGAAAGTACGTTCAGAAGACAAATACTCTTGACTTTGGAGAGTATCTTTTATTCCTAATGTCGAACCATCTCTCATGTGTTCCTGGTATACGAGTAGATGCCTTAACCCTTAACGTACCGTGTTCAAAACAAAACGCTCGCTCCCATGTGGTCAATTCAGTTTACCGCTAACTTTATCTAAATATCAAGCATATGACTCGATGAATCAAAATTTAATTTATGTCATCTTGTAGGGAATTTCATTAGAAATAGATCGATATCTATAACATACATGGATTGTTTGAAAAACATATCATTATTAATTTTTTTCTGGAACCATGCGATTTCTGATATGGAATGCGTCACAGCATACGAGCAACTGACACCAAGTATAAACTTGTCTCGCCCCGCCGCGCCGCGCCGCAGCCAGCGGGGCGAGACTTTACGAGATTTTACGTATGATAAAGGCACCTAGGCAAAATGTATAGTACGTTCAAGACAACGAGTACGTATTAATATTTGTCCCTTTTGGTAAAGTGTTAATATTTTCACAGTTCTGATATTATTAAGTTGCGTGCTGCGTTTCCGTCCACAGTCGGTATTATTACGTACCTATTGAAAAGGCCAAAGATATAATTTATAATACGTTCAAAACAGCGAGTAAATATTTGTCACATTTGATAAAATTGTAAATATTAGCAAAACAAATTCTACCTTAACACGAATGAAGGTGAGGGCAGTCTTAGAAAATATTTTTTTTTGGGATGAAGGAAGTAATTTTTTGCTTTTTTTTTATTACGCAATATTGAGAACACTTCAATGGAGGATTACAATTTTTTTTATAATATTAGGGTCCATAGGTTTTAAGAAAATCAACTTTAAATTGGCAGTGGAAACTCAATTGACCACATGGCAACGCGACGGTTAAACTATAATTGTTGTTTGTAATATCTTTTGAGAAAATAAACTGATTTGATTTGATTTGAAATACAAAAAGGCGACCACATTCGAAGTCGAAAAAATGGACGAGCGTGCATACGATGTATGAATATAGAGATGCATATCAGGACAAAGCAATATGGCGATCCATTCTCTATGCCTACCCCTCCGGGAAAACAGCGTGATGGTTGGTTAGTTTTATTTTATATTTCTTAAATGAAATGTTTACGATTTTGTTTTCAAAGCATCTGGCTTGCTTCTTATACATTATTATTTGTTGTCCTCAAAGTAGGTACCGAGAAATTTGACGATATTATTTTCCTCTGGCAATCCATCATTTCTGAGTCATGGCACAAAAAGGTCGCCGCGAAAGGGGACGGCGTTATCTAATCACGCCGCGAGAGAAAGGGACCGCGCTATATTTTGATATACCAAGTCTATTTTTTCTCCGGGGTTTACACATTTATATTATATATTTTAAAATGCGCGTTCAGCTACATGTTTTATTCAACGTTATTATTATAAATACGTTTATTAAGTCTTTCAGATAATCTAAAACAAAAACAAAAACATTACCTACTTATCATCACGCCCTTGTATCTTTCACTATTTATTAAACATTGCTATGTCATGTTTTCTGCACCCTTCCTTTGCTTATATTGCTGTACGCACTACTTACATTTTTTTTTAAAGCAAACAAACAAACAAACCATCACGCCGTTCCCCCGCAGGGGTAGGCAGAGAGAATGGACTGCCACACTACTCTATCCTGGCAAACCTCTCTAGCTTCCTCCATATTCATACAACGAGTCATACACGCACGGCGATTCCTCCGACTTCAAACATGACCAACTTTTAAAATTTGATTAATTTGGTCATGCCATGTTTTCCTCGGTCTGCCTCGACTTCGTACCCCATTTACATCATTAACGTATACTTTCTTAACCATCCTTTCATAATTTTGTTTACAATACCTTCTTCCGCTCTACATTCCTTTCTTATACCAGCATTTGAGATTCTGTCGTATATCGTTCTACTACACATACGTCTTAGGGACCTCATCACTACCGCGTTTATTCTGCTCTCATCCTTTTTCTGCCAGTTCCATGCTTCGCTTCCATACATTAGGGTTGGGACCAGAACTCCATTGTGTTGAAGCAAAGTAATTAAAAATGTTGTACTATGACTTGGACTAGGACTTGGATCTTCGGGCTTACAAAAGTTTAGCTCTTGTGGCTATTCCTCTTACGTCTGATGGGAACTTGGTTTATGCGGAGTCATGATTTACGTGGACCGGGGTGTTCCTCTGAAGTAGAATCCATTTTAGGGGGTTGTGATGACTGGAGGTGTTTGGGTCGTACTTTGAGAGGTCTTTTATTGTGAAGTTAGGATGTGAATGGAGTCCTTTGTAAAAAGGTTCGTCAAGTTTCAGAATGAATTTATCTATCACCGGGATTCCCGATTCTAGGTGCAGTTGTCAGATCTTGCGCACCAAGCGATAAACGGATAGCCTCATTTTGCAGGATTTGGAGTTTTCGTATATGACTCAAAGCTGCAGAGCCCCAGATTGGGGCTGCGTATGTGAAAATCGGCCTTATGACCGTTTTGTATATCAGGAGTTTACTGTCGGGGCTTAGTTTATTGTTTCTAGCTAACATTGGGTAGAGGGCTGATATACTCTTGACCCGGCTTTGACTTTATTTGTAATGTGTGGCCTGCATGGCAGCTTAGAATCCAAAGTCATCCCCAAGGTACCTATTTGATTGTTTTGGTCCAAGGAACGTCTTGGTCGAACATTTTTATGTTGGGAATGTTTGGAGGAATGTGTATTTTACTGAAAAGGCGCTGCGCTTTTACTCGGGCTGATGGTAATGCGCCAGTTTCTGCACCACACCCCTAGCACGTCGGCCTGTTTTTGAACCCTGCGGGTCGCGAGAATACTGTAATAGTTCATTAACCTTTTTCTACTTTAAAATTCGCGTTCAACTAAATGTTTGATGCAACGTTTATTGTTTCTTGAACTTCTTCTACTTCTTCAAGTATCCTGTCGGGTCCCCCCGACGTTGGCGATCACCTCGGCGAACCTGTCCCTGTCCTGCGCCGCTCAGAACAGCTCCTCCACACTTCGGATGCCGGTCCACTCCCTCACGTTTCGCAGCCAGGACATCTTCTGTCTCCTACCGGGCATCAATTTTCCCCTCCAATATAATTTCTTTAACAATGATATTAAACTCCGTATTAAATTATTAATACACGTTTGTTTCCTAAAAGGTTTATTATATTTTATGTGAAAGATATGTTTTGCCGGTCTAAAACATTATCAAATGATAACATTTCAATAATGAATATATCGCACCGTGAGTGTAAAACCGAATTAAGTGCAAATATACATTTTGTAGATATGGGAGTTTAAAGGTTTCATATTGCTTGGAAATTTTTTTTTAAATGAACCAATGATTTTCGGTTTATAGGTATATTACTATAAACCGAAAATTATTGGTTTATTAAAAAAAAACAGTTTTTCTAAGCAATATGAAACCTTTAAACTCCCATATCTCCAAAATGTATATTTGCACTTAATTCGGTTTTACACTCACGGTGCGATATAATTTTCTTGATTAATGATTTAATTTTTTTCTTTTTTGGCCAAGGTTTCGGAGATTGTTGGAGTCTTCATCTTTCTTTATATACCCGTTTTACCGAAAATAGATAATCCAATCAAGAATTATTGCATTGCATAATCAACCTCATGGGACTCCATATTGCATTGCGTAATCATGGGACTCGTCCTCGTGGAAGATCTCCTAAAAGATGGAAGGACAGCTGGGAATCTACCTCACAGGAGGGGCAACACTCCGGAGAACAGTCCACATAGGTTTACAATAAGGAAGAAGAATAATAAGAACAATGAAGAGTTTTAGTATTTTGGCTATTCTCATTTGTTCCCATCTCTTAATAAGATACTTATAATACAAATTATACGAATATTTTCATTTAACACAATTGAATGATTTTAAAATTGTTCTCATAATTCATTTAAAGCACCGTTAGCACATAGAAAATTGCATGTTTAGAAAACAAATTTCTATTAACGTAATTGATGTAGCCTGTTCATAAAAGTACCGTTTTCTCAGTTCCGGGACATAAAGGAACATTTAATGAAGATAGGTACGTAGAACGGACAAAAGGAGAAAGATGTTCGTAAAAGCAAAACGAGTTAGGTAGGTTCTTATTATGCTTTCAGATATACAAAAGGTCAACTTCGAACAAGCGAGATGATAATGTAATATATATATTAAAGCCGCCATTTTTGGCAAAATTAAAAGTGTCCAAAAACTGAGCCTATTTTATTAAAAATAATTTATGTATTTATTTTTTATTTGTGTAGCCAGTATTATTAAATATGTACAACATATTGCATAAATTTATAAATAAAATAATAATACACTTTTATTAATTTGAATTAACACCACTTTATTTGGTAACACCAACCGGTTTCGCTCCCGCCGGAGCTTCGTGAGGGTGAGAGAGTATACTAAATACATAAAAAAATTATTGTTTCTTGAACAATGATGTAAAACTCCATATTAAATAATGAATACGAATGAAAACGTCAGTTTTCTAGAAGTTTTATTATATTTTATGGGAACGACATGTTTCGCCCTTCTAAGACATTCCCATAAAATATAACAAAACTTCTAGAAAACTGACGTTTTTCCATTTCCATTCCATTTCTCCATTTCCATTTCTTTTATTTCCATTCAGAAAAAATCCATTTCTTTTATTTCAATTTATTATTTTTTTTTTTCATTTTTTTTTTTATTAAGATGAAACGAAAGTATGTTTATAAAAAAATTGGTCAAGATTATGAAAATTGACCGAAATACAATCATTTTAGTGAGAGTAGGTAGACCGACTGTCCTTGTGCCGACCGCGACGCTAACCGAGTGAAAGCTGCAGAGAATCGCATGGAAAGAGTCAATAAAATAAATTAAAACGTCAAGGACACCACTGGAGATAAGGAGGAAGAACCATCATATGGTCCAGGACTCGATAGTTTGATGTAAGTGTAAATACGGACTTTATTGTAAGAAAACTGGACTATAAAATAATGAAAGGATCATTAAGATGGTTTGGACATATGGAAAGAATGAATGAAGAAAGAATGGTAAAAAAATTATATGTTAATGATGTAAATGGTACCAGAAATAGAGGAAGACCAAGGAAAACGTGGCACGATCAAATAAATCAAATATTGAATGTCGGCCAAGTGAGGAGTCAGAGAAATCGACGCGCGTGCATGACACGATGTATGAATGTTGAGGAAGCGAGAGAAATATGTCAGGAAAGAAAGGTGTGGCAGTCCATTCTTTCTGCCTACCCCTTCGGGGAGACGGCGTGATGGTTAGTTAGTTAGTTAGTTAAACTGGACTAAAAACTTTAAACGCGTTTTTCTCAAAACGATTTTTCATATTTGTCGCATCGATAACTCAAGCAATTATCAACTAAGCAGATTTTCTACTTTTTTTTTTGTTTTATTCGTCTTCCCAATAGCTAAGGTTCAGCGTAGCTGATTTCGAAAAAAAAAAAAAACTTTTTAAGACTGCTTGAATACAAAAAAAGAGAAAAATTTTCAATCGTTCGCCATTTTGTGACAAATTAAAATAAAAAAATTGGCTACTTACAACAAAAACTACATTTGTACTGATTATAATGAACTTTATTATTTTTTTTTAGGTAACCCCTTTTCCAGAAATCGATGCGACCGTGAAGGGAGAATTTTATTAAGACTACAACAACGCTGAATTACTATTAGTATTTAAACTAACTAACTGACTAACCATCACGCCGTCTCCCCGAAGGGGTAGACAGAAAGAATGGACTGCCACATTTTTCTTTCCTGACATATTTCTCTCACTTCCTCAACATTCATACATCATGTCATGCACGCGCGTCGATTTCTCTGACCCCTCACATGGCCGACATTCAATATTTGATTTATTTGATCGTGCCACGTTTTCCTCGGCCTTCCTCTATTTCTGGTTCCATTTACATCTTTAACCTATTTTTTTTTAAACCTTTCTTTCTTCATTCATTCTTTCCATATGTCCAAACCATCTTAATGATCATTTCATTATTTTGTTCGTAACACCATCATTCGCACCGCATTCACTTCTTATATTTTCATTCGACACTCTATCATACACAGAGTATCCACACATTCGTCTAAGAGATCTCATTTCTACTGCATTTATTCTACTTTCATCCTTCTTTTGCCAGTTCCATGCTTCGCTTCCATACATAAGGGTCAATATAAGAACACCATTGTGCACTGCCATTCTAGCTTTTTTGGGTAGGTTTTTGTTTGCGATGACAACTTAAAGTGCACCATTCACTTTGTTGCCTGCCCCAACCCTTCTTTCAATATCTACTATTTAATGTTTTTTAATTAAAAATTATCAAAGCCTTTTTGAATATACACTTAAAATGAAAAAACCGCGATCCTCATATTCCTTAATTATCCCGGTCAAAAAAAATCACGAAAGGATTTATATTTTCGGCTGTCACAGTGGCTATCACCATTAAATAACCTTATTGTTTTTTTTTATTTTTTTTTTTTAAAGTGCATTGTTCCAGACAAAAATACTTAATAAAAATACGTTATTTTCCAGCAAGAGTAGAAGGTATTTTACATAGAACTCGGAAACAGACAATGTTTTATACTCCCGAATTAAATACATGAAATGAAAACATGTTTCCCAATCACGTAAGAGCTTATTCTATATGTGCGCCTTGCATATTTCGCGTGTTGGTATATTTTTACGACGCTCGCATTTCTGCGATAATTTCAAAGATTTTCCTTAGCACGCGTATTTATTACGCGAAGTAAACCAATAATATGGCAAGAATGTTGCTCCAACAGGAAAACTTGGAGGGAAACACATTTTCCTAGGGGCATAAATCACGGCGGCTTTCCGCGAAGGGAAATAAAAATTCAAGTCCTTTAAATGGGCAAATTTCTGAGCCGTATGAAAAATTTACATACTGCATAAGATGGCTCGTTTCTATGGATTTACTCCGACGCGAGTTGTGCCGGTGAAAAACACTTTACTTTATATGCATATTACAAATATATGTCGTTCTTTTTACGAACGACGTTGACGACCTTCGTGGCAAGGTGGTAGGAGCTCTGACTGACATACCGAAGGTACCGGGTTCGATTCCCGGCGAAGGCAATGTTATTGTCACACAGTATTTTTCTGGTGTAGAATTCACGTGACAATACAATGGCGATAGATAAGCAACTACCTATCATATGTCTTGAGAATCAATATAAAGACAACAACAAAAAACTGAGTACAGTAATTGGGTTCCAGCGACCGGCTGTAAACAAAAAAAAAATCGATTACTTTTAATTTAATTTAATTTAAATAAAAAATATATAAATAAAAAAACAGCAGAAGAAAGGAGTGTAGTCAATTGGGAATGAAAGCATTATTAATGTTTCTTTTTTTATACTCGTGTACTTAGTATACAACATTCATTTGATTTAAAAAAATTAAATTAAATTCTAAACATGTTTCGGACACACAAGCCCTTCATCAGTGATATTATCTATATCTAGGTCGTGTTAGTTAGGTACACCATTTATAACTCAAGAACGAATCGATCGATTTATATGATATTTTATTTGTTGGATTTGTCTCCGTCTCAAATAGCAGAATAATTAACACACAACATTTATTGATTATGAGGCGGTACGTAGTGTGCCGGATCAGCTAGTTATATATAAATATAAATATTAAAAATATTATAAATTTATGATATTTATATTTATACAATATGAATGTAGAAATGTTAAATGCAGCAGTAATGAGATCTTTTAGACGAATGTGTAGATACTCTTTGTATGTAGAGTGTCGAATGATAATATTAGAAGTGAATGCGGTTCGAATGATGGTGTTATGAACAAATTCATTAAGATGGTTTGGACACATGGAAAGAATGAATGAAGAAAGAATGGTATTAATTTTTTTTATCAATTGAGTATTGTATACCAAGTATATTATAAAATAAACATTAATCATCTACAACACAAAGTTACGGCGAATATAGAAGAAAACATTATTATGTTATACGAACGAAACATCTGTTTTCTAGAAGATATATTATATTGTATTTTATGCAAATGACATTTTCACCCGTCTGGCATTATCAAATACCATCATTCGATAATGCCTCAGTAAAGCAAAAATGTTATTCCCATAAAAAAAAACATAAAAAACGCCATTTTCATCAAAATTAAATATAAATTTTAATTACATTCCGTGAGTTGGTTAGATAAATGTTTACTTCAAAACATTTCCCTTGAATAATATATGTTTTTATAAACCTTTCCCTCTTCAATAGTAGTGATAAAAAAAAACAAATAATTTAATTAACCAAGTCCTACGTACAAACGTGCTTTCGGACTTCATAAATTCGAATCAGTGGCGATGTTCCTTTCAGCTCAAATTTCGGGATCCTAATTCATACATAAAGAAAAGCTATTGTAATCCCGCCAAGACGTTTCCGCCGGAAACGGGCACAACGTGTTTACGGACATCCCGGATTAGGCGCGTTTCGGCGGGAAGGGCAGCCCTTATTGTGCGAAAGTTCTTTTTTCAAAACAAAGAACTGCCAGGCTACGTGCGGGATTCTGGATGGGCACTAGTGATCGGCAAACTCACAGAGAGCCGAATATTAGCAATACGGTTTAAATTAATTTTAAGAGACAAATCTCTTTATACTCACCCTGTTATTTCTCTTCTTCTTCTTAGCCTTGTGGCCTGTTTCTTAAGAGGAATTGGCCTCCTGCGAGATCAACTGCACTGTTCGGTCAGTCTTTTCCTAGTGTGCCCTTGGAGTAATTGATAATAATAATTTGATTTTGGAATTCACTTCGTGGAAGAGATCCACTTAAGTAATAAAAAAAGCACGTATGGCTCAAGAGCCGCAGTTTGCCGACCTCTGGGCTATACAAGGGTACTTTACACATACGAGTATAGAGTACTTTACACGCAGAACTATGTTTTACATATATAGAGACATCGCGTAAAACTATTATAATTATTTCATAGTTATTGTAAGATTTGTTGATAACAGATTACATAGCTCCCTAAAAAGAATAAAGGGTGCAGAATATAGATTGGAGAGTCAGGGCGTGCATTGATTAGTTGAGACAAAGCGCAACCACCGGACAAATTTCGGAGATCGGGGTTTCGCAGTGGCAGGTCCGTCCGCCTGGAATATACTTCCTGCATGCCTCAGATGCATTGACAATCCGACAGATTTTTAATCTCACATAAAAACCTCCCTTTTCAAAATATCGCATAAAATGTAAACAACGGTTATCTGATGCTGGTGTCAGATGCAGCTCTCATGACTAAAAACATTGCTAAAGCGCCCTTAAGGTGAGCTTTTCACGAAAACATCGCTATACAACTAACTACCTCACTAACCATCACACCGTCTCCCCGGAGGGGTAGGCAGAAAGAATGGAACGCCACACTATTCTGTCCTGATATACTTCTCTTGCTTCCTCTACATTCATACATCTTGTCCTGCACGCACGTCGATTTCTCCGACTCCTCACGTGACCGCTATTTAATATTTGATTGATTTGATCGTGCCACGTTTTCCTCGGTCTTCCTCTTTTTCTAGCACCGTTCACGTCGTTTACATATTTCCTTCTTCACCATTACCTTCTTAACCATTCTGTCTTCAATCATTCTTTCCATGTGTCCAAACCATCTTAACGACCCTTTCATAATTTTGTTCATAACACTTTTATTTACACCGCATTCACTCCTTATTCTTGCATTTGGCACTCTATCATAAACAGATTTAACACACATTCGTCTTAGAGATCTCATTTCTACTGCATTTATTCTACTTTCATCCTTCTTTTTCCAGTTCCATGCTTCACTTCCATACATAAGGGTCGGCACAATATACGGCACATAACGGTCGCTATACAAATTAACCTAATTATTATTATTATCTTAATGCAGTATTACTGCACTTCGGTTGACCTAATTTAGGCGTTTTTCTTTCAACTTCAAGTCGAGCATCTAATCACTGACAATTATTATTATTATTACTTTTATTATTTTGTTGAATCGCTCTTTACATGATGACTGCATGAGCCAAATCGATGTGAAGGGTATTATAGCTATCATAGTGATTCTCGTAACATGTGATAGGGAACTAATCTATGTGATAATCACACTGCCCTCGAATCGGAATCGAATCCGGAACCTTCGAGGTGGCAGTCAATGCACTTACCACTCGCCCACATTAAACTGGTTATTGTTTCACCATGTTTTAATAACTCGAAGTGAATGATACCTCGAATATCCCACCATACGCACAAAATAACATTTTTTAGTGTTAATTTAGTTTTTTGCTGTCGGAATGGGTATTAGATTTTGCGAAATTCATTGTTTTTTTCGCCTTACATTATCATAAATTATCCACTTTTCGCCCCCTGTCAGAAGTTGTGCCAAAAAACGGTGGGTTCTTTGTCATGATAATAAAGAATTGCATATGTTCAGGCACACTTTTTGTTAGCGGCGGATAGCTCGTGCGGCATCTTATACACTTTCCCAATCCGGTTAAAATAATTCTAGACCAGAAAATCCGAGTTTCTAGCTTAAGTTATCGTTCTGGTTTATAAATTTCAAAATATCGTTTTTTTATTTTTTTTACATTTTTCAAGTTCGTGTATTTAGTAAGTATGTTTACAAGAGATGGGCGAATGGAGAGGGATTTTCTAAGAAGGGTTGGGGCAGGCAACAAAGTGAATGGTGCACTTAAAGTTGTCATCGCAAACAAAAACCTATCCAAAAAACCTAGAATGGCAGGGCACAATGGTGTTCTTCTACCAACTCTTGTGTATGGAAGGGAAGCATGGAACCGGCAAAAGAAGGATGAAAGTAGAATAAATGCAGTAGAAATGAGATCTCTTAGACGAATGTGTGGATACTCTGTGTATGATCGTGTCGAATGAAAATATAAGAAGTGAATGCGGTGCGAATGTTGTTGTTATGAACAAAATAATGAAAGGTTCATTATGATGGTTTGGACATATGGAAAGAATGAATGAAAAAAGAATGGTAAAAAAAGTATATGTTAACGATGTAAATGGAACCAGAAATAGAGGAAGACCGAGGAAAACGTGGCACGATCAAATAAATTAAATATTGAATGTCGGCCATGTGAGGAGACAGGGAAATCGACGAGTGTGCATGACACGATGTTGAGGAACCGTGAGAAATATGTCAGGAAAGAAAAGTGTGACAGTCCATTTTTTCTGCCTACCCCTTCGGGGAGACGGCGTGATGGTTAGTTAGTTTTTTTTATTTTTTTAATGTATTATTTTTGAGCGTCTAAACCAGAATGATACCTTAATTCTTCATTGATCTGAAGTGGGTCGGATGAAACGGACGCAAACCGGTTCAAACCTGACCGTTTCAAAATAATTACTTAATTCCTTTGTCCATCTAATACATCTGTATGTAATACAGTATAGTACTTTGTCTGATAGTTGTATATATAATTTTATTTGTCTGGTAAAGCGTAAATGGTTGAAAGTTTTAAAGAATTTCATTGAGACTGAACGCGTGTAATGGAAAAATTCGATAAAATAATACGAAAAGTTGAACTTCACTAAAAGCTTTTGTGGATAATCTCATTGGGAGGTGCAGGAGGTGAGAGGGGGACGGCGCTATGCATTGTCTTCGCGGCAGAGAGGGACAAGACGCGCCATTAGATTTGTCTTAGGAATTCAACGGAACACGGTTCGATATTTTAAATTTTAAAAGTTTTATTTGTTTTTCAAATATTTGTTCGGGTGAGTTATTTCGAAATGAGTTTGTTCGTTCTCTCTTACTTTTGCAGATTTTCGCAGTAGATGTAATGCTTGGGTAAGTACTTAAATTATTTTGTTTTCGTGTTTAAATTCATAGCTTTTGATTTTATTTATTGAATTCACACTTTTGTTTTTTTTAATCTCTGGACCACCACAGATTATCCTATCGAAAGTATTTTTAATATAAATGGAACCAGAAATAGAGGAAGACCGAGGAAAACGTGGCACGATCAAATAAATCAAATATTGAATGTCGGCCATGTGAGAAGTCAGAGAAATCGGCACGCATGCATGACACGATGTAGGAATTTTGAGGAATCGAGAGAAATATGTCAGGGAAGAAAAGTGTGGCAGTCCATTCTTTCTGCCTGCCCCTTCGGAGAGACGGCGTGATGGTTAGTTAGTTAGTAAGGTTTTTTTTTCTTATTTCATTTACATTAATCTTTTTTTTTAATTAGGATTCAACCTTCATATTTGTGAATTACATACTGTTTACCAAATTATTTTGTTCTGTTATACCAGTAAATACCGAAATCGATCGAAGACACAAACATTAGTAGATTTTAACTAAATATCCTTTTTTTTTATTACGTTTTTTTTTTTCGTAAATTATAAACAAATTTAATTTGTACTTACCTATTTAATATTGGTACACAATGTATAGGTACCTAATAATTTAATAAATGTCTCTAAATATATGTGTGAAAACAAATATATTTGTAAATATATTTATTTGCAGCATTAAAATTATCGATTTCAATTTATAAATATCATTTATATCACATTTGAATCATTCTGATATTTAAATAAGTAAAAAATATAATGTTTCCCAATATTTAAAATTAATCACAACAGTGACATCTATTGACATTTTCTAAAAGTTTATATCTGTACGTTTCTTTTTATTTCAATGGAGAAAAGTGTTATTTTGTTTACCGAGATGGCATTTTACATGATGTATAGCCAGCAAAAGCTTTTCAAAAATAAGAAATAGAAATTCGAAGAATTTGTGATGTTGACACTGTCAGATGGAGGCGCCAGCGAAGAAGATTCTGGAACAAGTATGTCCCCTGTATGCAAGAAAATAGGATAATATAGTTACCAAGTATTATATTTTAATGATCAAGTATTACTTACCAAGTATTATAGTTACTGTGTTTTATATTGTAGTAATCAACTACTATAGTTACCAAGTATTAGGTGTTTTCGAAAGTTGTCCGTTTAACAACCGAGGGCTCTGGTTGATTCAAGCCTTCAAATCTGGCGGCCTTTTTTGTAAGCCTTAGCATCTTTCAATTAAGTTCAGTTGGCAAATCTTTGTCATTCTCACAACAACATTTGCTTTATCGCTCCTTATTATGTCGACTTTCGGGGTAAATAAGAAGCATTTGTAGAATTCTGCTTTTCTATTTTAATTGGAAGAAGAGTGCAGCTGAGGTGGATAATATGCTTGTGGAAGTTTATCGGATAAATTATACAGAGAATGGTATAGACGCTTCAAAACTGATGATGAAAAGTTAAACCGAAAAATGAACTCCTCAATCTGGATGAAACGGTCTCGGGGGAAGTCTACCGACAACAACTAATGCGATTAAAGCAATCACTGGCTAAGAAACGTCCAGAATGAGGCACAGCAAGCTGATTCTTCAACACGACAATGCTCGACCTCACAAAATGTGTATTGGGAGATTATACCGTACTCCCCTTATTCACTAGACACGGCACCATCGGACTACCACTTGTTCAGATCCGTGACGTATGGCTTAGAAGATCAGCACTTCCATTCATATGCAGATATGAAGAATTACGTCGATGCCTGGATTACCTCAAAAGACGAAGCGTTTTTTCGACGATGGATTCATCTATTGCCAGAAAGATGGGAAAAGTAGTGGCTAACGAAGGAAAATATTTTGATTGATTTATTTTTAATTTTACCTTTCAAATAAATGGGATTTTCGTACAAATAATATTATAGTTACCAAGTAATACTCGTATGGTTACCAATTATTATAGTTACCAAGTATTACAATTACCAAGTAACATAGTTACCAAGTGTGAATATGTCTTTGCTGAATATTCTCTTGCGGCTCACGAGGTTAGACTGTGATAACTGAAGCCCATTTGAATATTGAATGAACCCGTTTGAGAAATAAACGTTTCCTGCGCTTTGCTAGATAAATTAGCTGAACAATCATCTGAAGAGTTGGCTTGAATTAAAATTGACACCTTGCAAACTATAGAATTATATTCGAACAAACATTCTGTTAGAACGTTATTATTAGTACAATAACAAAACATCACTGATAAGTACATCTACAATGTTACAATATATCAAGTTCCAGGTCGCCCAGCGCGCCATGGAAAGAGCCATACCTACTTGAAATAACATTGAGTGACAGAATCAGAAATGAATTTATTCAACATCAAACCAAGGTGACTGAGATGGTTCTAATGATAGGCAGATTAGAAAGACGGGTTCTGGAGTGAAGACCGCGAATGGATGGATGAGAGTGGAGATGGATAAGGTCAGTAACGTGCTTTGGGAGAAGCCTACGTTCAGCAGTGGACGACAGACGGCTGATAAGAAGAAGAAAAAGACTTCTCATTTGCGCTACTTGGATAATATTCAACTAATCAATAAACAGGGCACTCGAAAATTCGACGAATAATTATTTTTCTTGTTCCATTTGTTTTAGGCCATTTGGCCAGTTTCTCTCTGCGTCAAGTTGATAGGTGGACTGTCAGCTGTCCTTCCATACTTTTGAATGTCGTGAATGAAGTCTGTATTAAATGTCCAGTATATATTTTTTTAAATCTTAGTAATTTCACTTAGACAGATTGTTTTATTTTATTTCAATGAAAAACCCTGTACAATTCAATTTTATTTTCCCTAAATGCTCCTTCCTGGTCTAATATACGATTGCGAAGAATATGGAAACCAAATCATCTGTGTCGGGATTTCACTTTTATAAGTTAAAAGATTTCCGTAAACAAATAATGGATTAAAACAATCTTACAGAATGACTAAACAATTCATATTCCCGGGAAATGAAATGAAGAGACCTTGTTATTGATTAACCAATGGCGTCTTGAACTGATCGAATCATTGAGTTGGTTAACAAGTTACGTATTTAAAGAACAAACATTTTTAGAAGATTGATTACTTCATTTTTTTCAATTTAAACAGCCGTTGTCGTCCACTTCTGGACATAGGCCTCCCCCATACTTCTCTGCGTATTCCTGTCTTGTGCATTTCGCATCCAATCGTAAGCAATTCTTCAAATGTCTTTCGACGACATCCGTAACTCCCGACCTTCTACGTATTTCAGTATTTCTTATCCGGTCTATAGTCTTACATGTAGCATTGCTCATGTTTCCCCTGTACTACACGCGGTCTCCTTATGGTCGACTTTGTGATGGTTAGCGTTTCCGCTCCATATGTCAGTGCTGGAAGTACGCATTGATCATAATTTTGCGTTTCAGATATTGGGAAATGTTACCATCGAAGAACTTCTTTAGATTGCCATATGCCGCCCACCCAAGACCGATTCTCCTCTGAAGCTCAGTAGTCTGATTATTTCTGGAAAGTAAGATGTTGTGGCCGAGATACTTGTATTCGTTGACTTCTTCTATTAGCTGATTGTCAATCTCTACAGCACCACCAATTCATTTATAATATAAAGATTATGTTGGCATACTTGAATTAAGTACCAAGTAGAAGAAAGTCATTATTAGTATTTTCTTCGTCTTATTCTTCCTCACCTTTGATCTCTCCATCGCTGGATATAAGCCTCTTCCAAATATTTCCACTCTTTCCTGTCGTTCGCCTTTCTCACCCGATATTTTCCAGCTATTGAGGCTACATCGTCTTCCCATTTACTCTTCAGGATTCCAACACCTTTTTTTTATTTTACTATGGTCTCCATTGTTATCATAAACAATATGTATTAAGAGATGTCTTAGAGTAAGCAGAAGAAATAATTTTATCACCAAAACATTGACGGCCTTCGTGACAGAGTGATATGAGCTCTGACTGCCATTCCAAAGGTCCCGGGTTCGTTTCCAGGCGATGGCAGTGTGATTGTCACACTGTCTTTGGTCTGGTGTAGAATTCACGTGATATTTAATGGCGATAGATTAGCTATCACATTATCACATGTAACATGAATCAATATAATAGCTAAAAGAAACTAATTGTTTACAGCAATTGGTTTCAAACGACCTATTGTATACAACACGAATGTGTGTAAAATCTGTGTGGGATAGAGTGTCGAATGAAAATATAAGAAATGCATGCGATGCGAATGATAGTATTATGAACAAAGCAATGAAAGGATCATTAAGATAGTTTGGACACATGGAAATAATGAATGAAGAAATAATGGTAAAAAAAGTATATGTTAAGGCTCTGCTCCTCTTATCTTCCCCTCGGGAACAGACATTTTTATAAATACAATCCAACCCTAACTGGTCTCCCATTCCTTGACAATAATGTAAGACTTTATCATAAACCCTAAATCCCCCCTCGCCCTCTTTCGAAGGGACACTCCGGGCAAAACATTTAGCCCTATCATAAAACAACTACCAAATCACATTCTAACAACGTTTCCTACAGACGTAAGAGGAATAGCCATTAGAGCTGAACCTCTGTAAGCCAGATGATCCAAGTCCAAGTCCAAGTCCGATGTAAATGGAACTAGAAACAGAGAAAAACCAAAGAAAAGGTGGCAAGATCAAATAAAACAAATATTGAATGTCGACCACGCGAGGAGTCGGAAAAATCGACGCGCGTGCATTAACACGATGTGTGAATGTTGAGGAAACTAGAGAAATATGTCAGGAAAGAAAAGCTTGACAGTCAATTCTTACTTCCTACCCCTTCGGGGAAACGGCGTGATGGTTGATTAGTTAGTTTAATTAGGGGGATTGGATTTGTATCTGATATGTATTAGAAAATTGCTGACACATTCAAAAGCTGATCCCAGACTCTTTCACCCGGAACGAACCTGATAGATTTCCTGCCGGGGCTTATTTTAAGAAATCTAGAAAAAAATCTTAGGGATAAATGTCATTGGATATGCATTCACCAAACCAAACGAATGTTTCCTGCATGATGAGTTGGAGGGAATGATCGAGGGATCGATTGGCAGAGGACGACCTCGCCAGGCGTACCTAGACCAGATTTGCCGAGATATTTGCTGCACCTCTTATACGGAGTTGAAGAGAGTTGCCTAGGACCGAGCGGAGTGGAAGAGGAGATGCGTCGCCCAGACCAATCATTAGATTGAGACCGGAGATGATTCACCAAAAATATATGGACTAATACAAGAACAACCCCAAGGTCTTATGGCTTACAAATAAGAGAAGCAAAAGATAAGAGAATGAAATGGAAATTTGATCAGACAGCAAATCCGAGGTCTAGCCGTGATTGGTGTGTTTTCCGCCATATCAATGGCATGAATAAACAACTTAACCTAAAATGCATTCAGCTGCACAGAACAGTACCGATGGGTGTTAGCCACGGTGGAAAAGTGCCATTCGGTACGGCATTAAAACCCACAAACGAACAATAATTACATACACAATAGCCATGAAGTAGCCGCCATTATGTAAGTAGGTACTCTCACTTACTTGAATCCATAGATAAAACTTGGCATAGACAGATTTTAAAAGAGACGAAGATGTAAATTGTTTTGGAAACAGAATATGGTGGTCGAGGCGTTTACAGGACTTATGACCTGTCATTGGTTGGGTTAAGCGATCGCTTTATGTAATGACGTGATGGTCGTAATTTATTCTTACGACCACCACGTCTGACAACTTTTTAAAAGATGTATATATGCTACTATGTTGATGATTAATGTATATATGCTACTATATTAAATTATCAACCCGCAATGGCTAAAATCCAGTATTTGTCTACAAGTATTTGTATAGGTACATTGAAAATAAAATAGACATATATTTAGAAAAATGCCAAATTAAGGGTTTGGGATCCTTGAACGATGATGGAACGTAGAGAATGAGGTATATTAAAGAACTGATACATGCTAGACTGGGTTTAGATGGGCTGGATATGTGGTGAGAATGCCGTCACCTCGAGCACCAAAGAGAAGCCTTGAGGGACATCTGCGTGGAAGGAGAAAAGTCGGTTGGCCTCTTCGATGGGAGGATGAAGTGAGGAAGGACGCTGCACAACTACCACAAATGAGAAACTCGAAGGTCGCACCAGGTGACATAAATGGTTGGAGACGAGGTCTGATAGAGGCTAAGGCTCGTTGATATGAACTGTTTGATATGAACCAATAAAGCATGTTTCTATGATCGTGCTTTCAGCGTTGCGGGTCCGTTGGCGTGGAATAGCCTCCATGTTAGTATTAAGTATGAGGATAGTGACGTTAAATTTAAGAAACATCTGAAGACTGCACTGTTCGGTCAGTCATTTCCTAGTGCGCCCTTGGAGTAATTGATTTTACAAAACGGCGCACTTAAAATACAAATCATCATAATAATAAATAAATAAATCACTTATATGTAGAACAATTCCAACAACAACAAACCATCTCTATTGGAGACACCATAAAAACATGCAAGCCGGAAAATAAAACGTATTACAAGACATACAAGACAAGACGTATTATACATTTCAAAAAAACAATTTATGCAAAGTTTTCCTTACAATAAACAAGGTCGGGGTGTTTTTTTAATTCCTGACGTTCAGATCTATAATATTTATTTTGAAATATTTCTCGTATTTTAATCCGAGAAACTTTTGATATTGCAATCCGTTGTATCTGAATCAGGGGTCGAAAACGTTTTAAGTTTTTGAACCTCATTGGATCTCACCCAAATTTAAATACAAAAAAATAATAGTAAAAAAAAATTATGTCACAATCATATTTTTTTATGAATTAAAACAATGCTTATTCCACTTATGAGTTTATTTTTCCTGATATATTTCAAAAGTTGTAAGTATACCTTGATCATCGACATAACGATTTTAACTCGTTCAAGGTTGTTAAGAATTTATATCACTCAATAATAAAAAATTCTAAACAGTGCTTTTAATTCATTTTAAACAATTCGTCAATAAACTGCATCAATGATGCTCATCGAACGGGCTTCTCAATGTTAAAAATCACTTATTATCCCTTATTTTTCTTTCTTTTTCCTTGTTGTAGACCTATGTGGTCTGTTCTCCAGAGTATTGCTCTTCCTGTGAGGTAGACTCCCAGCTGTCCTTCCATCTTTTAGGGAGTCTTTCACGAGGACCAGTCCCATGAGACTGATTATGTTATGCAATATAGGGGAGTCTGGTGGTGTCTATTATTCGAACATGACCTTACCAGTTCCTTCTTCGCTGTCTGCTCCATCTTATAATATCCTCAACCTCACATATCTCTCTAATGCTGATGTTAATCACGCGATCTCTCAGTGTCTCGCCTGCAATCGTCATCAGTGTTACTTTCTATCAGAGACCGCCCAGGAAGCTAAATAGAGAAGTGAGCTATCCCCCAGTCACTTTACTAATGAAGTTAGTGACTTAATTTCTAATTAACTGTTAAATTAAATAACTTTGTTTTTGTATCCCAATTGTACTTTTTTTACGCGACAGCTGTTTCATCAACCTATGTTGACATAATCAGGTGTTACAATGATGTCAACATAAGTTGATGAAATAGCCGTCTCGTAAAATAAAATGCAATTGTGGTAAAAAAACAAACTTATTTATTATAATTTAACAGTTTAAAATGTTAAGGTATCATACTGTTTTGACCAAAACAATGGACTATTAAATTTCTTATATATAATATAAGCAACGGTGAAATGTTTGAATGTTTTTTCTCGAAATTGACTGGCAATTGCGTTTTCTTACTTTGACAATTATTCATCACCTGAGAGTAAGAAGGTTTCAACTGTCAAAAGTAAAAAGCTGAGAAAAATGAAGTCAAAGTTTTGTTGGTTTCGGGTGTGTATCTCGGAATAAAAGGGTTCCATATGAAGCAGATGAAATTCTTATATCGAGAAGCATGTAAATTTTCTCTGGCGACAGTTGGAATAATAAAGTTCTAAGTGTAAATTAATCCTTCTTCAGTGAATCGTCAGATGGAACTTGATTATTTTCGTAAGATCAAAATGACGATACTAGTACATGTTTTTTTTTTATTATTATAAGGTTAGTAAGAACCTTTTTCACGAAATAAATCCAAATGTGAAATTTTGTTAGTTGGAACCCTCTTACTCTCAGGTGGCGAATAATTGACGACTCTTGAGGGTTACTACAAGTTGTGTCCTTCTCTTGTTAATTGAATATTTTCATCATCTTTCCGACCATTTAGTCCAAGATTCAAAGTGCTTTTATCATTAAAGATTTATCAGAATACATACAGAATACATGTAGTAAGTTGCTTACCCATGCTAATGTGGATATTATTTCCTATGATACAGGAAGAGAAGAAATTAACTGCCGGTTTTCTAATATGATCTACGATTCACGATTTCAAGACTTGCCTTAGAAAGTCATGGCCATAAAACATTAGCAGTTTATGTACGAGTATATCAAGTATACCATGATCAATAATAAAGTATCCTATTTTGTGTAATATTAAATAACTAACTAACCATCACGCCGTCTCCCCGAAGGGGTAGGCAGAAAGAATGGACTGCCACACCTTTCTTTCCTGACATATTTCTCTCGCTTCCTCAACATTCATACATCGTGTCATGCACGCGCGTCGATTTCTCTGACTCCTCACATGGCCGACATTCAATGTTTGATTTATTTGATCGTGCCACGTTTTCCTTGGTCTTCCTCTATTTCTGGTTCCATTTACATCATTAACATATAATTTTTACCATTCTTTCTTCATTCATTCTTTCCATATGTCCAAACCATCTTAATGATCCTTTCATTATTTTGTTCATGACACCATCATTCGCACCGCATTCACTTCTTATATTTTCATTCGACACTCTATCATACACAGAATATCCACACATTCGTCTAAGAGATCTCATTTCTACTGCATTTATTCTACTTTCATCCTTCCTTTGCCAGTTCCATGCTTCGCTTCCATACATAAGGGTCGGTAGAAGAACACCATTGTGCACTGCCATTCTAGCTTTTTTGGATAGGTTTTTGTTTGCGATGACAACTTTAAGTGCACCAAATTACCTATGGAATTGAAAAACTTTGTCTTGGTGGCCTTCCGACACTTCCCTTATTTGCCCATGGTCTCCAACTGAGTATCCTGGGTGCCCATCTGTTGCCACCCTGTCTAGCCAAGTGTCCAGCCCATTGCCATTTCAATTTTGCCACTCGATCCATGAAGTCAAGAAAAACATGATATGATCAAATTTAAATGGTCCATGTTAGAATTCGAAAGAATCGAATACGTATAAGAATTTTAAGGAAACTTAAGAGGTATCAGAACAATGTACTGGAACTTTCAATTCTCTCTGCCTATCTCTCCGGAAAACGACGTGAATTTTTGTTTGTTTATTGCCATGGCTTACTTAATATTAAATAAATAGAGTTGAAGATTCCAGTCCAAGTTTTCAAAACACATTACATCAGTCTGAAAGCAAAATTTAGTTTTCTCAGAAAAGCTGTATTGAATTATTCAAATGAAATCTATTTTTGATTACAAATCGGCCATTGCGTATATCTGTGTCTAGGCTACAGGAAGCAAATTAATTAAATTTGGGTTCCCTAAAACAATGCGTTTTAAGATTACGATTCGGCCCCTTAAAAAAATTAAGATTGGAATTTTTTTAATGAACTGAAGACATTGTGGAATTCTATTATAACGAATTAATCTATGAATTCAAACACTAGATTTTGGCACTTTTGAATTTTTTTATTGTTTCTTGAACAATGATGTAAAACTCTATATTAAATACGAGTAATGCTTGTCATTTGATAATGCCTTAGAATGGCGAAACATGTCATTCCCATAAAATATAATAAAATTCCTAGAAAACTGACGTTTTCATTCGTATTAATTACTTCTGAATTTGTTTTTCTCGGCGTGTTTCGAAGGTTTCACACCTTCATCATAGAAAGAATAATATAACCAAATCAAAAGTTTGCATCGTTCTCCCGATGATGAAGGTGTAAAACCTTCAAAACCTGTCGAGAGAAGTAAACTCGAAAAATATGAAAACAGTGTTTCAATTTATAAATAAATTCATTATTAAATTTCACCATTATTAAGTTATACCCATTCATTATTAAATTATACCCGTTCTTCAAGAACTACTAAATAAAATTGATATAGCAGGAGAGGATCTGGGCTTGAAAAATCAACATTAAGAAGACTAAATG
This sequence comes from Lepidostoma basale, assembly GCA_022606425.2. Taxonomy (NCBI): domain Eukaryota; kingdom Metazoa; phylum Arthropoda; class Insecta; order Trichoptera; family Lepidostomatidae; genus Lepidostoma; species Lepidostoma basale. The sequence continues at coordinate 115,523 of JAHDVF020000595.1, read as the reverse complement.
GATGACATTTGGGCGACTTAATTATTCTTCATCCACTCTGCAACTGAATGTTGCGAATGTTGAAATGGTAGACCAATTTAAATACCTTGGCAGCATTATCATTATAGTGCTTGACCCGGACATTGAAATAAAATGCAGAATTGAAGTTGCACGAGCTGCATTTAATAAAATGAGATCACTCTTTTGCAACGAAAATCTTAACTTGAAACTCCGACAAAGAATGATTAAATGTTATATATGGTCTGTTCTACTATATGGAAGCGAAACCTGGACTCTGAAAGTGAATGTAATGAACCGTTGGAAGCGTTCGAGATATGGATATACCGCAGAGAGCCAGAGCCAATAGAGAGCAGAGAGAATGTTGTCAAGTGTGAAAATTAAAAGGTCTCATATTGGGTCATGTGCTAAGGGGAGAAAAATACCACCTCCTTCGACTGATATTAATTGGTAAAGTGGAGGGACGTAGGGGAGTTGGTAGAAGGCAGCTGTCCTGGCTGCGAAACATCAAAGAGTGGACAGGAATAACAAGAGTTCAGAACCTGTTCCAAGTGGCGCAGGATAGAGATGCCTTTGCTGTAGTGATCGACAACATTGGGGGGACCTGACACGGCACCGAAAGAAGAAGAAGAATAAAACCTTATATTTATTTAATTATTATTTAACCATCCATCAAGAGATTTCAGTGTAATCATTAAATTACCATAAAAAATTATCAAGTAAGTGCAAAGTAAGGGTGCATGGAATAGTGTTATTGTAATAACTATTGCAATGTCTTTCTAATTGTTACATTGTAGCATATCTAGCATGTCAAAAACGGAACACCTTGCCACTTTATATTTCTAGTTATTATTAATACATTACTTTATATTATACATAGAGTTTCAAATGGTGATGTTAGAAAGGAATGTAGAGCGGGTATGAACATAATTATGAAAGGATCACTGCGTTAGTTTGGTCACATGGAACCCATGGATGATGAAAAGATGGTTAATAAAGTATACTTTAACGATGTGAATGGAGAACGGAGTCGAGGAAGACCGAGGAAAACATCTTCTTCTTCTTCGCGTGCCGTATCAGACCCCCCTGACGTTGGCAATCACTCCGGCGAAGGCTTCTCTATCTTGCGCAACCCGGAACAGCTCCCCCACATGTCTCATCCCGGTCCAGTCTCTTATGTTGCACAACCATGACGTTTGAGCATTCGAGATGTGGGTTGCACAGGAGAATGCTTCGCATACCGTGGACAGATTTCGTCAGCAATTTGGAGATTTTGAGGAGAGATTATTGTAGTAGAGAACTGCTTAAGGACGTCAAGGTCCGTAAGATTTCATGTCTGGGTCACATTCTGCGTGGAGATACGCATTCTCGTAAATACAGTTTGCTTCAACTAATACTGAGGAGTCACTCAGAGAGAAATGGAGAGAGCCATGTTGGGTATCAGTTTACGGGACAGACTCAGAAATGAGGACATAAGAGTCAGGACAAAGGTTTCCGATGTTATCAAGATGGCCGCAACCCTCAAGTGGCGATGGGCGGGACATGTCGCTCGCGATCCAGATGAAAAGTGGACATGGCGACTGCTGTGCTGGTGGCCAAGGACGGCAAAGCGTGGAGTTGGGCGCCCATAGTTGCGTTGGCGCGACGATGTCCGCAGAAGTGCGGGAAGTGCCTGGATGCGGATCGCTCAGAATAGAAGAGAATGGAAAATGCGAGAGGAGGCCTACGTCCAGGAGTGGACGGTCAATACAGGCTGAAGAAGAAGAAGAAGAAAAAGAAGAATACCGAGGAAAACATATAAAGACCAAATTAATTGAATATTAAATGTCGGCCATGCTAGAAGTCGGAAGAATCGCCGTGCGTTTATGACTCGCTGTATAAATGTAGAGGACACCAGAGAGGTGTGTCAGGATAGAGTAGTGTGGCGGTCCATTCTCTCTAACTACTCTTTCGGGAAAACGGCGTGACGGTTATATATATCTATGGTAGCTGAAACTGACGAGATAAATTCTGCGAAATTCAACCATCGCCATCGCTGACGTCACAGAGCTAGTAAAACGTGAAGATTGGAGAATAAAGTAGGTACAGTCTGGGAAGTGCTGAAGCCGTACACCGTAACCTCGTGACGTAGTCGCTTGGATAACCTTTCATGATTAAAAACAAAGCTTCTTAAACTAAAGCTACCAAAAAAATCAAAATAAAAAAATTAAATGTTTTCCAAAGTTTATTATTATTATTATTATTGTTTTGTTGAATCTCTCTTTACATCATGGCAGCATGAGCCAAATCGATGTAAAGGGTATTATTATAGCTATCATAGTGATTCTCGTGACATGTGATAGGTAGCTAATCTATCGCCATTTTATGGTTACGTGAATTCTACACCAGACCAAAGACAATGTGACAATCACACTGCCCTCGCCGGGAATCGAACCCGGAACCTTCGGGGTGGCAGTCAATGCACGTACCACTTGGCCACGAAGGTCGTTATATAATACGACGGTTATATAATAAAAACTGTTAAAATTTAAAACTCTGTTATTGTATCACAATATCTGATCACGTATCACGTGGCACTGCACTGAGGATGTTGGGCTTCATCTTCCTACACAACGCATTGGTTCGGAGCAGACTCGAAAGTGGTTCTGTGATATGGAGTCCTCACGAGGCGAGATATTCCGTTATGCTGGAGAGGGTTCAGAAAAAAATTCTGAGGTATCTCTACATGAGGGAGTATGGTAGCTATCCGTGGCTCTATCGCACGGCATTTCTTTTGGGAATGCTTGGGGCCAACTCTCTGCAGCTTCAAAGAGATGGGCATCTCATAACCCATTTCTTTAAATTAATCAGGGTATATTTTGAGAACTCGGCCGTGCTAGAGGGTGTTGCTCTTTTTGTCCCTAATAGATTTCTCCGTCGGCGACAGCACAGATTGTTTTACCAACCGGCCACCAGAACCAATCTGCCTCTGGTGACACCAGTGGGAAGGGCAATTAGTCTGCTGAACGCGGTCTCCTCGGAGATCGAAGTTTTTCATATTAGTGAAGGTACGTTCAGGAGACAAATCTTTAGAAAGTATATTGTCTTCCTAATGTCGAACCATCTCTAATACGTTCCTGGTATTATGTTGTATTTGTTTACCTGTACTCAATAGATGCCTTAAACATTTTGCTGTTTGTAATGTCTTTTGAGTTAATAAACTGATTTTATTTGATTTTATTTTGGATTTTTAAGGAAAACTAAATTTTACTTAATTTATATCAGCCTATGGAGCTAAGAAAAATAGGAGCACTTGGAATAAAAGCAAAACGTATATTGACCATAGTCTACATACGTAATGATATAAATACAAAAATATCATTTTAGATGGAAATAAACGAAGAAAATTACCCTTATATGTGGTGGTATAAATATTTACCACCTTCCTTTAAAGGGTTAAAATACAAAAATATCACAACAAAATTTAATCAGTTCTTACCTAAGTATCTATTGTAATTTGATTTCATATATCAGTTTAATTTAATTTAGACAATCCATTGTTTTGACCATTCGCAACACTAATAAAACGCCAATGTCCGGATCGTCCAGCTGACGACAAGTGCACCATCTAAAAAAACATTATGTGTTAAATTATTTTTCTTTGTTATTTTATTTTATATCATTGTATTTCAGATAATTTGTTTTAGATTTATTATGTAGACGTTGAACGATCGAAGTGTGCGCGGGAGATGCCTTTTGGTGGAGATGAGGTTCGCAACCCATCACACCGCGTCTCTCGCGATGGCGAAAAGAGAAGGATGGAGTACCGCATCGATTAAAGTGTGGCAGTCCATTATTTCTGCCTACCCTTTCGGGGAGACGGCGTGATGGTTAGTTAGTTAGTTAGTTTTATAAAACGCCTCAAAATGTATTTATTAATTTCTATAAGATTTTCGCCACAGCTTCTGTTGTTTATACTCATTTATTTATAACACGAAGAAGAGTTTAGGTTGGCGAAACAGCTGTCGCGACAACAAAGATTTAAAATCCCTTTTTTTTTACAAAAAATTATATCACTTTTCGCAGACGCGTTTCGGTTGTGACAATCTTTTTCGATGCACAAATTTTAAATAAATTTTGTGTGATACAAATTTGAATCCCTCCAAATCATTTATTAGCACCAAGTAACAATAATAATACAGCTTAGACTTTGAAAACTGTAAATATTGAAATTGGGTAGACTTACATAGTTCTAATAGCCCAACTACAGCAGTCCTATTGATTATTTCAACGAAAGGTGTGACTCGTGCCACGAGAATGACCCAGATTTCAAATTTCGAACAGTTCAACATTCTCTGGTCAGCGGAGACCGCAGCGCCCCCCCTCCCGCCTTCTTCTGTTTCTACATGTCAGATTTGCCGCCTGTTTGCGCCGCGCTCAGTTGTTTTCGTTCAGTCGTCAAAATGGCGACGCATTTCAACTTATTGTGAGATAATTATTGACTTTTCAAACCCAAACGGATACGGTGTTGTGTTGTGCTTTACAAAGTGTAGTGAGGAAGCTGTATTGACGTAGTTGACTTTGTTTTTTTTGTTGTTAATCCTGGATGTGACCAATGTGAGTTATAGTGTGTTTATTTATAGATGTCAGCTACATATGATCATGGTTTTGATATTCATCAATCGATGTCGGTTTCACCTTCAAACCGGTTCACTGCTAAATGTTGAAATACTTCTTTGTGTATTAAACTATTTTTACAAATGCCTTCCTCTTTGCACAGGCAATTAGTATCCACATCACGATTTTTCCTTGTGGCGAGAATTCAATTGTTTTGACGTTTCAAAAAAAAAATTTTTCTGATAAGCACCCGAAGAGTTTCCATATATTTTATAACATAACAATTATTACACTTACCAAATATATTATTGTATTTCTATCACATCTAAAATATTCATAACATTGATATGAAAGGACTAAAAACTGGTTGATATAAATATTATTTTTTCTTCTGCGTATTAAATAATAAATAAAATAATGATAATTGATGACTGTGCTTATAAATTAATGACGTTGTTAACCACTTTTAATGAAATCACTAGTAAATAGTCATTTACAGTCAAGTCATATCAAGATGAGTTAATATCTTTGGAATGCAATTCATTCTACGATACTTGATTTTTCTTACAATTGACATGCAGTGCAAATTCTTGCTAATGTAAAAAAAAAATACCTGCCACTTAAATTAAATATCTGGTCAAGCAACATTTTTATATAAATAAATATTAGTTTTTTGTAAATAGGTAGGTACTTATCGATGTAATTCGAATTAATTTTTCAATGATATTTACTCGGTTTCACCTTGACGCGCGTGCATGACACGATGTACGAGTATGAATGTTGAGGAAGCGAGAGAAATATGTCAGGAAAGAAAAGTGTGGCAGTCCATTCTTCGGGGAAATGGCGTGATGATTAGTTAGTTAATATTTACTCCCGACCAGTATCGAAACGAACCGAATCTTCGTTAGAACGATCACGAAAATTAAAATATTTTTTGATTTGTATTTATTATAAATATTAGAAGTGAATGCGGTGCGAATGACATATGGAAAGAATGAATGAAGAAAGAATGGTAAAAAATTATATGTTAACGATGTAAATGGAACCAGAAATAGGGGAAGACCGAGGAAAACGTGGCACGATCAAATAAATCAAATCTTGAATGTCGGCCATGTGAGGAGTCAGAGAAATCGACGCGCGTGCATGACCCGACGTATGAATGTTGACGAAGCGAGAAAAATATGTCAGGAAAGAAAAGTGTGGCAGTCCATTCTTTCTGCCTACCCCTATGCTTCGGGGAGACGGCGTGATGGTTAGTTAGTTAGTTATTTTTAATAGTCACATTAGAGATACGGAATATCGAAACCGGTAAGCATAGAGTTTGCATTAAACTTGGTTTATTTATTAATGATTTAGTTTCGTTGTTAGTGTCACAAAGTCTATGCTAATAATGATCTTCTCGACGTTATATTCTGGTTTGCGATTTGGCCTCCTCCACAATAGTCTTCCACTGGCTCCTGTCCTAGGACATCCAGGCCTTTTCAGTTTCATCCAGCTCTCTTCCACTATTTTGTTTTGTCTGCCACTTAGTTCTATTTTCGCGCGACATCCAGCTGGACATAATCTTCGGTGTTCAAATCAAATCAGTTTATTAACTCAAAAGACATTACAAACAGGAAAATGTTTAAGGCATCTATTGAGTAAAGGTATAATATATTAAAAATACAACATAATACCAGGAACGCATTAGAGATGGTTCGACAATAGGAAGACAATATAATTTCTAAAGTCAAGAGTATTTGTCTCCTGAACGTACCTTCACTAATATGAAAGACGTCGATCTCCGAGGAGACCGCGTTTAGCAGACTAATTGCTCTTCCCACCGGTCTCACCAGAGGCAGATTGGTTCTGGTGGCCCGTAGGTAAAACAATCTGTGCTGTCACTGTTGGAGAAATCTATCAGGGACAAAAAGACCAACACCCTCTAGCACGGCCGAGTTCTCGAAATATCCCCTGATTAATTTAAAAAAATGTGTAACGAGATGCTCATCTGTTCGAAGCTGTAAAGAATTGGTTCCAAGCATTCCTAAAAGAAATGCCGTGGGATAGAGCCACGGATAACTACCATACTCCCTCATGTATGTGTTCGACCCTCTGGCATTCTTTCTACATGGCCAGCCCACCTTAGTCGCTGATACTTACAGAATCTCAAAATTTCTAAAATAATAATTAATTAACACACAAATTAATACCTTATTATCGTACATAAATTCATTTAAATTAATTTGTTTATTTGACAAATTTACATGATTAGACTATTTATTTGAGATAATCATCCAAGTTTTATTTTCAAATAATAATGATCGTATCAAAATAACCTCTGACCTCTGCTAGAACTTGAAGATTTGACATTCATATAATAACTGTGTCTATGTAGTAAATTATCATGAGGGTATATTGAAACAACTTATTGATTGTCGACAACACGCCATTTTGAACTTAAACTAACTAACTAACTAACTAACCATCACGCCGTCTCCCCGAAGGGGTAGGCAGAAAGAATGGACTGCCACACCTTTCTTTCCTGACATATTTCTCTCGCTTCCTCAACATTCATACATCGTGTCATGCACGCGCGTCGATTTCTCTGACTCCTCACATGGCCGACATTCAATATTTGATTTATTTGATCGTGCCACGTTTTCCTTGGTCTTCCTCTATGACTGCCTAAATGGGAAACTAAGAGAATCGCGAGGAGGAACGTTTACGAGCGTATACTTGTGTTTGTAAAAGCTGTATGTGGTTTATTACCTCTTGGAGAATGAACGATGTGAAACTTCATTTCAAATAATTAATAGGAATGTAATCGCATGCGTACGTCCTATAATGACATATGGAATAGAAACGAGAGCTGACACCATCAGAACAAAAAGTCTCCTAAGAACCACAGAAATGAAGACTCTCCGATCCGTTGCGGGAACGACACTCTGAGACAGAATAAGAAATTCTGAAATAAGAAAGATCTGCAATGTAGAAGATGTCGTGCGATGGGGAAGACTGAGAAGACGCTACTGGAGAGATCATGTGGAAAGAGCATGTTCTGAAAGAGTGATAAGTATAGCCGCAAATAAAGTACCAACAGGAAATCGACCTGCAGGAAGACCACCTAAAAGATGGCGAGACAGTTGGACATCTGCATCCCAGGAACAGGCTCCGAGAAATAACAGGACACAGTCCTATATAAAGCAGAAGAAGAAGAAGTAATCGTTTGTTTATTATATTTAAATATAAGAATTGAATGGGGTGGGATTGAAAGCGTTAAGAATCAATTAATGAAAGGAACATTAAGATGGTTTGGACACATTGAAAGAATAAATGGAGAAAAAATGGTCAAAAAAATATATGTTAACGATATAAAACTAGTAATTAGTTAGTCAAATTAATTATTTTGGAATTCCAAAATCTTAATTTTATATATTTTAAAAATGTATATAATATTTTATGTTCTTCTTCTTCTTTCTGTGTCCTGTCAGGTCTCCCTAACGTTGACTATCACCCGTGAGTTCATAGTGATGACCTGGGGAAAAATATCCATAGTGGTATCCCCTTGCCTTCTCTGGAGGATTTTCTGTCGGGGTTACCTTCCCTTAGCTGGGTTTATCCAGTTTTATGGCGCTGGAAGCTCGCCATTCGTCCTCTCTCTGTCTGCTATGGCACTTAGTAATATGTGCCACATTACCCGGGGTTCGCGGGGTCTTTAAAAAGACCTATCGTGGACGCTCGAGAGTTGGACTTGATAGTAGTGTTGCTGTTGTAAATGCAACATTGCGCTTTACGACATACATTTTGTAGAGGCATACTTTCCAGCATTCATACCCCATCGTAGCCCTGCTACCCTTTTGAACCCCTTTATTTTATTTTACTAGTATATATTATTTGTTAACATTTTTTATTTCGTGTTCTCTTCAAATCATAACTAGTTCTTTGTTGAAGGTTAAGGCTTTAACACTGTGAACTAACTGTTAAACTGGGACTTGGATTTTCTGGCTAACATAGGTTCAGTGGCTATTCCTCTTACGTCTGATGACAACATTATTGAGAAAGTTGATTTGGTAGGTTGTTGGTTTATGCGAGGGCTTTGTAATGCCCGAAGTGTTTCTGTGAAAGAGGATCTATTTTGGGCGCTTTAGGCGCGTGGAGGTGTCTGGATCGTAATTTAAGAGGTTTTTAATTATAGGGTTAGAATGTGAAGTGAGTCCTTTGTTTAAACGTTTGACAAGTTTCAGAATAAATTCATCTATCATCGGGATTATCGCACGCGATTAATATATTTCTTCTTCTTCCTTGTTGTAGACTTATGTGGTCTGTTCTCCAGAATGTTGCTCCTTCTGTGAGGTAGATTCCCAGGTGTCCTTCTATCTTTTAGGAAGTCTTCCACGAGGACGAGTCCCATGAGGCTGATTATGCAATGCAATATAGGGGAGTCTTGTGGTGTCTATTATTTGAACATGGCCGTACCAGTCCCTTTTTCGCTGTCTGATCCATCTTATAATATCCTGAACCTCACATATCTCTCTTATTCTGGTGTTCCTCACGCGATCTCTCAGTGTCTTGCCTGCTATCGTCCTCAGTGTCTTCATTTCAGAAGTCCTCAAAACTTATTTGGTCCTTACTGTGTCTGCCCTTGCTTCGACGCCATATGTTATAATTGGTCTTACGCATGCTTTATATATTCTCATCTTATTCTTAATGGCCATGTCTTTGTTTTTCCATATTGTGGATTTTAGAGCCCCAGAGATTGCAGCTGCCTTGTTTACTTGGGCTTGTATTTCTTCCCGCAGATCAGCTCCTCCCATCAGGACTATGCCTAGATACTTGAAGATCCTGACCTGTTCTATGGGTTGATTTTCTATAACCAGGTTACACGTTTCGGGTGTTTTGGAATAGGTCATACATTTTGTCGTTTCGATAGAGATCGTCATGTTGTATTTCTTACAGGCGTGATGTAGTCTGTCTAGCATTTTTTTGTAAGTCATAATTGTTTTCAGCTGTGATTATACAGCATCGTCTGCATAACAGACCACATTGACAATTTACTCTCCCATCCTATATCCCAGTTGTAGAGATTGGGTCTCCTCTATAAGTTTGTCCATTATCAGATTGGACAGAAAATGGCTTAGGCTGTCTCTTTGTCGTATACCTGTCACCATTAATATAATTATTCCATAAAAATATGTATTAAATAAAAGTGGAATAAAAACAGTGTTATTATTAAGTTCCAAATTAAAACCAGTTCAACCAATGACAGGTCATAAGTCCTGTAAACACCTTGATCATCCATATTCAGTACAACCAATGACAGGTCATAAGTCCTGTAAACACCTTGATCATCCATATTCAGTTTCCAGTTTGTTTCTTCGTCTCTATTGAGATACAATTAAAAATTTAAAACCAGTTCTTTCATCTCTCGCCATTTTGAATCGATTTTTTTCCATTTCAAGTCGCGATAACTCTTTGATTTTTTGTTACTATTATCCAAATTACCCAGACACGACCCGAGAATATTCTAAGACGATATTCAACTCGTAATTACTACTCCAAGTCGTAAAACGTTGTTTTTGTTTGGAGTTAGCTTTGCACCTCCTACTAGTGTATATATTATACATTACGTATGCAGATATTGTACAATTATTTTCATGGTATGCGAACATTTAAATATAGAATGTTCCTTATTAATTTTTAACTAGTTGTTAGCCGTGAAATATTCACGGAAATAAAGCTTTTCTACTATTTAAAAACTTTGTTCACAATACAATCGTAACCAGTACTTCTTCTTCTTTCTGTGTCCTGTCAGGTCTTCCTAACGTTGACTATCACCTTCATAGTGATGACCTGGGGAAAAATATCTAGAGTGGTATTCCCTTGCCTTCTCTGGAGGATTTTCTGTCGGGGCTACCTTCCCTTAGCTGGGTGTATCCAGTTTTATGGCGCTGGAAGCTCGCCATTCGTCCTCTCTCTATCTGCTATGGCACTAAGTAATATGTGCCACATTGCCCGGGGTTCGCGAAGTCTTTAAAAAGACCTCTCGTGGACGCTAGAGATTTGGACTTGATAGTAGTGTTGCTGTTGTAAATGCAACATGGCGCCTTACGACATTTTGTAGAGGCTTGCTTTCCAGCAAAACATACCCCATCATAACCCTACTATCCTTTTGAACCAGTACTTAATAAATTGTTAAAAAATAATGTAAACATTTTTTTCACACACGATAAAAAGTTCACATTTAACAATACCAAATTGTTCTCCTTTTGTTTTCTACACTACTGTCATGGAATAATAATCAGAACCAAATTCAAAATAATCCAAAAACGTTCACGGGCATGCATTTCTTTCGGTGAGAATTGAAGTATTCCTCTCTTGCTCTCTTATATTCAAAATATTCTCGTACTCTTTCATGATGACATCCAGTTTTCGCCTATTTATATTATGATAAAATATGTCTAATTTAAAATATATATGACAAACAAAATTCCACATGTTTTTATAGAAACTTGTACCGAACCGTATGTTAAACTCCGAAGTATTTAATTTTGATGAAAACATCAGATTTACGAAGTATTATTAACAATTATAATTAAGTGTTTTAAACAATATTTTTCCACATTTGTGTTTGTATATCTCGATATATTTTGAAGGTTTCATACCTTTATAATCAGGGGATGGTATAAACCTTATATACGAGTATATAGGTACACTTTGTATCGTTCTTCCGAAAATGAAGGTGTTGAACCGATAGTTTCTCTCCGATAATTTATAATAATTCTTCTTCTTCTCCGGCGCTACAACCCTTGGTGGGTCTTGGCCTCTGGCCGCCACCTCCCAGTCTTGCTGCTCCAGGACCCGACAATCTGCCACGGCACCATCCAGCCATCGCAGTCGCGGCCTACCGACTGCGACTAATTTATAATAATTAAATTAAACAATATTTTTTTAGAACTACTTCCAATTCCCTTTCCGTTTAGTCTTTATTTCGACAGTAAAAACCGTGCCACACTGTTTTAAACAAGCTCTCCACATCGGTCTCCACCAGCGGTTTAAAACTGTGTAGACACTTGTTTTAAACCAAAATTCGTTTGACCCTTGTGGACGGACGCGCATAGTAGCGTGTTGTAAACTGTTGTAAACACGCATTCCACATGTTTGGCTGTGGATTCCACCAGTCAAGGTCAGTTGCGTAGCGGCGTCGCACAGTGCTTCAAATCCCAATATTACGAGCTACTTTTCATTATTCTGTAAAAAAATTATTTTGAAATTATTATTCTTATAAAATTTATATGTCTGTTGACTTCTACGATAGAAACACATATATCTGTCTGTCTATCTCTCTGTCTTTACATAAAGTAGGTATTATAGGTAATTCATATTAAATTCATATATCAATCGGTTAGCAGCGAAACAATAGGACTGAACCGGTTTTGTTGTTGCATGCAATTAGGTAGGTAATTTAGGGGTTGAAATTTCAACAAATCGGCCTCAAATTTATTGTGTGAACTGAATGACTAATACTCTTCCCTAAACACTTATAATTAGCCATTTCCATGTCTTTGGGTTTTTACCAAAAGTAGCTCGAAATATCGCACCCTGAAACACTGTGCATCGGTGGAGTGCGGACGTATACGAAAATAGTGTCTACTGTGGATGCCACACCAACCGCGGGCTCCACAAAGGTGATCCCTGTGGAGAGCTTGTTTTAAACCAAGTGTGGACGCTACACCAACCGTGGGCTCCACAGCTCTCCACCAAGGTCACCCATATGGAGAGTTTGTTTCAAACAGTGTGGCACGTCCTTGACCGATTTCACCGAATTCAACAGTGTTAAATTTAAAAAAATCTAAAATCACTTATTTTTTCTTATATTTTTAAACATCCTTTATATAGGTATATTTAATGTATGATATGTATTTTATATGAGTGTATTTTATTTTTTGTTAGTGTGCGTAAAATCCAGACATGCTTAAATACAACTTTTTGGTAACAAATTCTCAGGACTCGATTTATTTGTCCGTATTAATAGTTCAAGGACGTGTAATACACTTGGCCATCCGCTTATTGGTCCAAAATGATTTATTATACAAACAAAAAAACTGGTATTTCACTGTTGAAACATTCCTAATAGTTTGCACGGTTTCATAATCAAGAAACTGTCCAGAACAACCACGACAATTTACAGAGTTGTCGTTCGACAACATTCAGGACGAGACAATTCGTTAACAAATGTATCCATTTGATTTATACAACATTTTTGAATGGAACCATTCAAAAATGTTGTATAAAACAAAAACTGGTCCAAGTTAGCATATAAATTGGAGTGATATTTCCAGGCGTTATAGCCTTTCACATTGCGTTATAAAGATCTTCTGCTTAATGCTTAAACCTAATCTTCATAGATGGCGCTGGTTGGTAAATTGAAACTGCCATGTGAATTGTGGTGTTGGATATTAACCCTAAAAGCCTAATCTACGCCTGCGAGGCGTACACGTATTCGAAAATTCTTTGTCTCTTTTTAACGGTTGAAGCTAGCTCCACGTGCTTTTTAGCCAACTCAGGGGCCGATAGGAACTAGCGGAAGGTTCCTGTGTCGTTAAGGTATGTCCCGCCATTTTTGACTTATTGAGGTACTGCACGCCTGCGAGACGTATGTTTAGGCTTTGTGTAACTTTGTACAAGTTTATACGATTTAACTTTTGTTCATTTTTCGTGAATTTTATATCTTTCTTTGTCGTTTTTTTTAGATAACAATATGTCACGGTTTAATAACTTAGACAGTGGCGATATTTTGCAAATTTTAAACGAGGAAGATCATTTATCTTTGGGAGATTCGGCTTCTGAAGTCGAGGATAACGAGATTATTGTTGACCACAAAACCAAACAAGCCGGATAAATACGGCATCAAATTTTCGATGATGTGTGATGCAATCTCCAAATATATTGTTGACGCTGATCCATATATAGGCAGGAGCACAAATACTGGAGGGATGCCACTTGGCGAATATTATATGAAGAAATTGTCGACGACTATTCATCGATCGAACAGAAACATAACCTGCTGCAATTGGTTTACATATAGCCAAAAACTTATAACAACAACCTTATAATTTGACCATAGTGGGCACTTTACGATCGAATAAACGAGAAGTCCCAGAACAATTGAAAAACTCGAGATCTCGGCCTGTTGGTAGCTCTATGTTCTGTTTTGATGGCCCCCTGACACTGGTATCGTATAAGCCCAAACCTGCAAATATGGTTTACCTCTTATCCTCCTGCGATGAAAATCCAGTAATTGATTATTCAAGTGGCAAACCTAACATGATTATGTTCTACAACCAAACCAATGGCGGGGTAGACTCATTCGACCAAATGTGCTCCTCAATGTCGTGCAGCCGCAAGACTAATAGATGGCCTATGACTGTATTTTAAGGAATTTTAAACATGGCCTTTGTAAATTATACTCTAATTTGTGGCCAACATGATCAGGAACAATAAAAAACCGTTGAACAGAAGATAATTTATAAAGCGACTCAGCACAGATTTGGTCACGCCTTGGATGGAGAAGAGAATTGAAGCACCGACTTTGAAACGATCTTTACGAGACAATATAAGTCAAATTCTCATAAAACCTACAAATTCAAGTAATGAAACCCAAGCAGAAGAACCAGAGCCAAAAAAACGTAAATATTGCGCATTCTGTTCGTACAAAAAAAAAAATGTCAAAATTAGTGTGCCGTAAATGTAAAAAGTCAGTATGTAGCGAGCATAAAGTTGATGTGTGTGTAGACTGCATTTAAATTATTACTAGTCACTTAAAGTCTGATTGTGTTTAACGTGTGTCCTAAGAAGAAGATTTAAAAAAAAATACTGAATAGTTTATATTAAAAAAATATATGTTTTAGTTGATTTTTCAGAAGTAATTTTTTTTGTTTGAGAATTTAACAATAATATTAAATTTCTTTATAATAAAGATCTGTGATCGTATTTTAATTGATAACAATGATTTTATTGTTAGTTTATTTCCTAACCTACATTTCCTTAAAATAATTTACCTAAAATAGGTATATTTTTGCCTACAGAGTGTCATTTATATGTGTACGTCTCTGAGACGTATGTTTAGGCTTTGTGTACCTCTTATATAGATAATGCTTCTAGGGTTAACATATATACAACTTCCAAAAATTTGTCAGAAATGGTGGTCATAAGAAAAAAGGTGGAATGGGGAATGTTGTATTACATAAAGCGTGCGCTTAACCCAACCAATGACAGGTCATAAGTCCTGTAAACACCTCGATCACCATATTCAGTTTCCAGTTTGCATCTTCGTCTCTATTGAGATAAAATTAATCCTTGTATCCATTTGATAATGCTTTAGAAGGGCGAAACATGTCATACATGAATATTATAATAAAACTCCTTGAAAACTGTCGTTTTTTCATACACATTAATAATTTAATATGGAGTTTTACATAATTGTTCAAGAAACAATAAACATGCTTGATCTATTTTGTTCCTATTACTTGTAATTGTGAAATAACCGATATACAGACGTTTCTGTTCAGTGAGGCATACAATTATTGACTCATTCGTAAACTCATGACGTACATTGTCAAACTTGGAAAAATACTAAAATGGTAGTGTCCGTAATTGAATTGAGAACAGATGTTTTCAAACTTCTTGACGACATCTAAGAATGTATGATTCACAATTGTGTTATTTATTTTTTAAGGGTAACATCACAGCAATATCAATAACATATATTAGAAAGGAAAATAAAACACTTAGGAAAATTAAAGTAAGGCCAATTACATGCTAGGTACCACAAATATAAAATAATAGTTAACAGACGACAGTATGAAACGGGATTGAAGTTAAACTAAGACAAAATGAGGCTAAACAAAATATTTAAGAGTTAAAAATAATAAAAGTAGTGGAAATAAAATAAATTAAAAAGTAATATAGAAATATATCCACAGAAGCAAAGATGGCAGCACACAACGGAATTCTAGTGCCAACCCTCATTATGGAAGTGAAGCTTGGAGCTGGCAAAAGAAGGATGAAAGCAGGATAAACGCCGTAGAAATGAGATCACTAAGAATAATGTGCGGAAAAACGTTGTATGGTAGAATACCGAACGATGAAATAAGAAAGAAATGTAAGGCAGATGACTGCATCATGAATAAAGTTAAAAAAGGATCCCTGAGATGGTTCGGACATATGGAACGAATGGATGAGTGGGAAAAGAAGCCGAGGACGACCGAGGAAAACATGGCATGACCAAATTAATCAATTACTAAAAGGCGACCACATCAAAGTCGGAATAATCGACGTGCGTGCATGGTACGATGTATGAATGTAGAGGAAGCCCAAGAGGTATGCCAGGACAGGCCAGCGTGGCGATCCATCCTCTCTGTCTACCCCTCCGGGAATTGGCGTGATGGTTAGTTAGTTAGTTAGTTAATATATTATAATAGTATGTAACACTGTGGTCTCATACACGCCAGAAGGTTTTTCCGATCATTTTTATGAAATTTCGCTCGTTCAAATGGAAAACATTAATGTCTCCAAAATACTTATTGTAGTTGTCACAAATTCGATACATTGCCGCGCTCTGAGCGTAGTTAGTGCGATAAACATTAAGATGGAAAACTTGGCTCGCGGGGTGTGTTGTGCAAGACATAGGAGTATCGAGTGTCAATTTGCAAAGAAGTTCAGAGTTGTTAATTTTAAAGTGAGTAATTTTATGAAGCAATAACATATCATTAAGAGTACATCTATTTTCAAGAGATTGCAAGGAATGAAAAATTAGGACAAATTTATAATCTGAGAACGACTTTTTATTAACGATTTATCCGAGAACGACATTATGATTTCAATAAATAAAAATGTCACCACTAACTAACCTTATAAACATACCATTTCTTCGAAGAAACTGCGTCCGTGCAGCTTTTACATTCTTATTTTAGTGCCTACTCAGGTCTCTTCGACGTTTGCGATCACTGTGGTGAATGTGTTCTTCTCGAGAATATTCTTATCAACTCGAAACTGTTATAGGACGCGGCGGCGCCCTATCGTCAGCTATACACATGTAACCCTAGGTCCATCTCCCGTCTATGTCGGATTACATTAACTTGGAGATGAATATTACGACAAAATGACACTAGACCACATTAAATCTTATTTCTTTTTCATATTGATTTCTTGGGAAGTGTTACTGCGGTGTTTTCCCATTGCCATATCCAGGGCTACCTTCCCTTAGCTGGCGGCGCCGAAGATACGTCTTACGCCTTCTCCCTGTCTATTATGAGTTATGACCCTGATGGGATTACGAGAACCAGTCTAGAACGCCAGGGAGTCGGACTTACTGGAAGTCTTGATGCTGTCATGCAAGTGATACTTATCATTCAGCAGGGTATATCCCACTGTAGGACTTCCAATCATTCGGGTCACTACTTTTTAAGCTTTTAGAGGCCACAATGCTTGGTTCTTATGAGGGATTGGATTCTATTTGATAACAACGCAAGCTATTTTGCACGATACAAGGTTTGATGAAATAGAAACGTCAAAACTTTATTTGAATTCAAGGGCCATCGTGCATCATTAATTTTGCAAAGAGGTCTTACGGTTAATAAGGCGTACTATCTTAAAGTTTTAGGACGATTATGTGAGAATATCCGTCCTGAGTGACCAAAATTATGAGCCAACGACGGCTCAAGGCTCAATTTGAAGTTTAGTCTGCAAAATTTTGCCTCCATTGATTATTTCTAGAACATTACAAAATATGTGTAGAAATTAACGGTCATTCGAGAAGTTTTACATAATTAGAAATATATTATAGGTCATATTTATTAAATCAAGAATCAATTGTATCTCAATAGAGACGAAGATGCAAATTGGAAACTGAATATGGTTGATCAAGATGTTTACAGGACTTATGACCTGTCATTGGTTGGGTTAAGCGCACGCTTTATGTAATACAACATTCCCCATTCCACTTTTTTCTTATGACCACCATGTCTGACAAATTTTTGGAAGTTGTATATATGTTAATCTGCAACACCACCCTTTGCATGGTAGTTTATTCAATCTACACACTAACGCCATCTATGAATATTGTATTTTAAGCATTAAGCAGAAGATCTTTTTTACACAATGTGAAAGGCTACCGCCATTTAGCGCATTGCTAGAAACCGCCTAGAGATGTCACTCCAATCTATATATTATCCAATCTATATTTATTAAAACTAACTAACCATCAAGCCGTCTTTCCGAAGGAGTAGACAGAACTGATGGACCGCCACACTGTTCTTTCCTGACATACTTCTCTCGATTCCTCGACATCCATGGATCGTGCCATGCACTCATGTCGATTTCTCCGACTCCTCACGTGGTAGACATTTAATATTATTATTATTATTTTGTTGAATTGCTCTTTACATCATGACAGCATGAGCCAAATCGATGTAAAGGGTATTATAACTATCATAGTGATTCTCGTGACATGTGATATGTAGCTAATCTATCGCCATTTTATTGTCACGTGAATTCTACACCAGACCATAGACAGTGTGACAATCACACTGCCCACGTCGGGAATCGAACTCGGAACCTTCGAGGTGACAGTCAATGCACTTACCACTCGGTCACGAAGGTCGTCGTATTTGATTTGGACATTTATTTCTTGTTCCATTTACATCGTTAATATGTATTTTCTTTATTTTTTTTATTATTTTTTTTTATGTGTACAACAGGTCGTTTGAACCCAATTACTGTATACAATTTATTTTTTTAGCTTTTATATTGATTCTCGTGACATGTGACAGGTACCCAATCTATCGCCATTTTATTGTCACGTGAACTCTACACCAGACCAAAGACAGTGTGACAATTACACTGCCATTGCCGGGAATCGAACCCGGGACCTTCGGTATGGAAGTCAGAGCTCTTACCACTCTGCCACGAAGGTCGTCAATTTATCATTCTTTCTTCATTAATTTTTCCATGTGTCCAAACTATCTTAATGATCCTTTCATTATTTTGTTCATAACACTTTCATTCGTACCACATTCACTTCTCTTATTAGCATTTGACAGTCAAACATATACAGATTAGCTCTCATTATGCTAAGAGATCTCATTTCTACTGCATTTTTTTCTTTCATCCTTCTTTTGCCAGTTCCGTGGTTCACTTTCATACATAAGGGTCGGTGCAAGAACACCATTGTGCTATTTTATTATATAATATATGCAGTATGATAAGAAGCCTCAGTGAACCCTACCTATTTCCATGTATATCTCCTTCTTCGTATCAAGCGTAAGACAGCTTCATACGAGTATATCCCAGAAGTGGCCCTAAAAAAACTACCTAACTTTCTATCACGCCGTCTCCCCGAGGTGGTAGGCAGAAATAATGGACTGCCACGCTTTTTTTTCCTGACATACTTCTCCCCCTTCCTCAACATTCATACATCGTGTCATAGATGTATTTCGATTTCTCCGACTCTTCACGTGGCCGACATTCAATATTTGATTTATTGTACTCCTCTACCTCGTTCTTCCTTTATGTATAGTTCCATTTACATCGTTAACATTTACTTTAATCTAATGGAACTAGAAATATTGGCCCTAAAGAGGTATGTATCTCTTCTTTCTCTTGCCATTGTACTTGAAGGTTTGGCCGACTTTGTGTCGTTTCCAGGGGCGCCGGGTGTTATAGCACCACACGTGGAGGCATCTTCCTTGACCCTTCCTATGTACTAATATCCTGGAAGTTGAGTGTTAACCTACTAATTAATGTAAGATTATTTGCAAAATTCACCGCAACAATTGGCAACATCCTATTTGATAACATTTGTTCAACTTCCTTAACCTTTTAAGCCACTTCCTTAACCGCACATTCGAGTTATGAGGCATTACCAACAATAGCGCACTTTTATTATCCTAGTTTTTGTTTCGTTAAGTCATAAGTCGGCAACTGGTGGTTTTTGTAGCCAAAATAGTAAGACATTCGTTTTACGTGTCTATGGTAGACTACCTAAAAATAAAATAAAATTTCGAGAAAACAGACGCAGATATGGAGTCTTATATAATTGTTGAAGGAACAATAAATATATTTAATTTAATATATTAATGTTAGTGTTATTCTGGTGATGTAACCTTCCAGCACAATGGGAAGATAAAGAAAATATACAGGCCATCATTAGGGCTAATATTTCTAGTTCCATTAGATTAAAGTAAATGTTAACGATGTTAATGGAACTATAAATAAAGGAAGACAGAGGACAACGTGGCACGATCCAATAAATCAAATATTGAATGTCGGCCATGTGAGGAGTCAGAGAAATCGACGCACGTGCATGACACGATGTATGAATGTTGAGGAAGCGAGAGAAATATGTCAGGAAAGAAAAGTGTGGCAGTCCATTCTTTCTGCCTCCCCCTTCGGGGAGACGGCGTGATGGTTAGTTAGTTAGTTTAGTGTTATTCTTGGTAGAAGTTTTTTTTCCTTGTATACAACAGGTCGTTTTGAACCCAATTACTGTGTAAAAATTATTTTTAGCTGTTATATTGATTCTCATGACATGTGATAGGTAGCCAATCTATCGCCATTTTATTGTCACGTGAATTCTACACCGTGACAATCACACTGCCATCGCCGTGAATCTAACCCGGGACCTTCGGTATGGAAGTCAGAGCTCTTACCACTCTGCCACCAATGTCGAAGGTCAAAGTTCGTTGAAGCTAATGAAAATAATAGCAAACCAGACGATGATAAAGATCATCCGAAACCGGTCAGAACTAAAATAAAAATAATAATTATAGAATTAAATAACGTTAGGTCCGACTTGGTCCTGGCTAGATTAAAGTGAAATATTATTAATGTTTATTTTTTAATGTGTTAAACTAGATTAATTTTTTTTTTAAATGGTAAAGTTATATTATCTAGCTGAAAAACTACACGTCTATCATTTCACAAATGTATTATAAATTAACTGCGTCTATTAAAAATGTTTACGTTTTGGTTCATTGGCTGAATTAAAGCCGTTGTGTTGGGTGGGACAAATATGGCGAAAATTTGTCCGTCCTCACTACGAAGATCGTCTTCTGGAAGGTGACCTGGCCAGTTGTCCAGAAGCAGCAAATCCTTTTGCAGTAAATTTATTGACGATAGGTAACGTCGAACATCGGGAATAAATTCAGTCTTGAACCAATCCAAAAATAAATCTCTCGTCACCCAAGCACTTTTTGCCCTCGGTAACATACAGGATGACTGATTTATTTGAATGCACGGGGCTTAATCGCAGTTCCCACAACAAGCAAACGAAGTTTGTGATTTCCAGATCCATTTGCGCAAGGCATAAAAGTTATTTAAAAAGGAAAACATACGAAGCATGCATCTTGCCTGTGATGACATATGGTTTGGAAACAATGTCCCTGACCATAAATACTGTCCACAAATTGAAATGGGCGCAACGATCCATGGAGCGGCAAATGTTAGGCATAAGTCTGATTGATAGAATTAGAAAATACAGAAATCAGACGCCGAACAAAAGTCGCCGATATCATGGATCGGATCGCAAAATTGAAATGGCAATGGGCAGGACACGTAGCCAGACAGCCAAGTTCAAGATGGACTCTCAAAGTCTTAAAGTGGAGGCCATGGGAAAACAAAAGGGGTGTCGGTCGGCCACAGGAGAGATGGGCCGACGATATTGTTGTGGTCGCCGGGAAAAAAAGATTTAAGCGGCACAGGATAGAGAAAAATGGAGACAGATGGAAGAGGCCTATATCCAGCAGTGAAGGGAAAACTAGGAAGAAGATAAAAGTTATTCGTTCTTTAAGAGACCAAATTTGTGTCAGGCGGCGTGGGCCAATACATCCCCGATTCATGGGCCTTGTAAATTTGGTCAACACACAAATTTTCGTCTCTTCTATTTTATTTTTATTAAAGTTTTTCAAATTCAGGAATTGCGCAAATTGTGGAATCGTTCGTATAACGGAACGTCCGGCTTAGCGAGCTGGCAATGTATTTGAGTTAACCAACAAGGTTCTTTCCATGGCCCGTTTTATGTATAAAAATATTTAATTCTATTCAAATGTTCTCGACCCCTGTTAATAGTACAATACGACATAATTAAACTATTAAGCTTCAAAGTTAACAAAACACTTGTGCTCTTCGAGCGAAGCAACGCGCCTTTTCATTTCTTTATCCAACAGTTTATTCACCAATAAAGTGGTAGATTTTTTTTTGCCTTCCTACTTTTATGCTATTGTTGTGGCATCGATATACACTTTTTATACTACGATGATTTGGAATTTTTCGGTATAATGAACTAAAACTAAAAAAGTATTTAAATTTGTATCGGTGATCGGTTTGTTTTTGTTCACGTAAGTACATTATTATTTTGAATCAAATGAACTGAGATTTTTATTGTTTTTGTATCATAATTATACGAGTATTAATTTCATGTTTTTTTTTATTTCAATCAAAAAAATTCTTTACTTACATGTTACAAAATCAAATGTGGAAAAATATTTTTTAAATACGTGTACGTTTATTTTGTTTATTTATATATTAGGTATACTTGAATCGTTGGTTATTATTTATTTTTTTATTTATTATAAATAATATAATATATTATGAAAAATGTATTTGTGGTAAATTTGCAACAAAGTTTAATTGAAGACTACAGGGGAAAAACAAGGAATGTCGGTAGAAGGTTAATTTGAATAAATTGAGAATAAAGCTAATCAAAGTCTATATATTTCTTAGCAATTAGCAATCGATTATCTGGCCATAGTCGATGACACACATGATTTTTGAATATGAAAATTTTACTGTGGATAGATACGTACAAATTCCGCTAGATGGCATTATTACATTTATTTTGAATTTTAACTGACATTCCTTGTTTTTCCCCTGTAGTCTTCAATTTTATAATATTTCCTGATATAATTTTTTTATTTATTAAATTAAATAAATTATTAACCATGATATAAGTTCTCTCCTGATAATGAATTTTATTAAAAAAAATTAAATGATTGCTTTTAGAACCTCAAAATATATCACGTAATTTTTTTTTTTGTAAACTAACGCCACTTTGGACGGTTTGCGTACCTTAATAGTTAGATGGGAATGTAGAGTGTAGTGTATGTATATGCATGAAATACAAATACTCTATACAAATATAATCGAAGTTTGTAACTGGCAAAATAAGGATGAGATTAGAATAAATGCGGTAGAGATGATGTCCTTATACGTATTTGTGGTAAGACGATGTATGATGGAATTTCAAATGGTGATGTAAGGGCGGAATCTAGAGCGGAAGAAAGTATTATAAACAAAATTATAAAAAAGATCCCTGCATTGGTTTGGACATATGGAATGCATTTATAATTAATAAAAATATTATAGGTTAAGAAAGCAAATCGTCGGTTCAAAGGTAAAACTCATTAAGTGACATTTAAAAAAAATATATATTTTTTGCAATTTCTGTATCAGACTTGTGAATTCTACGTCAGATAATAATCACCATGTGTATTTATTAAAGAATAACAGTTATTCTTTAATAAAAACACTTTGTGATTATTTTCTGACGTAGAATTCACAAGTCTGATACAGAAATTGCAAAAAAAAAATTAAATTAAAATGTCACTTAATGAGTTTTACCTTTGAACCGACGATATGTTAACGATGTGAATGGATTGCGGAGTCAATCAATAATTTAAATGGTCAGCCATGTTAGAAGTCGGAAGAATCGACATGCCTGTATAACTGTATGAACGTGATAGAAGCAAGAGGAGTATGTCAGGATAGAGTAACGTGGCGATACATTTTCTTTCCGGGGAAACGGCGTGATGATTTGTTGTTGTTGAATAGTATATAAAAAATATTAACATAATATATATTATAAAAGATTATATCTGTCCATCACAGTTTTATAGTTAGTTAGACTTCGCATGTATTTTTTTTCCTTTGTAGATTCAATATATTTTACAAACGTCACTACCGCATTTTTGTGTGAGCACAATAGACACATATTTTGTTTGAACAGATGTAAACCAAACATATTTTTATGCATATCCATCTATAACGTGTTTACGATTACCTAAAATGGTAGAGATTGGTTCTGAACATGAAATATTACCTAAATAAATAACTGTTTTAATTTTGAATCCACTAGGTGTCACAAAAAATTAAAAATCGAATAGCGCATGGTTTTGTTCACTGATTTCATAGTAGAGTGTCCATGTATGTATGTAGGTATAATATTTTACTATTTTTTTGTTATTACCTTATGTTTTGATTAAGTATTTAAAGTCAACATTTTTTTAATAAATGATTTATAATGTCACCTATTTTCCATTTTGTGACTTTTAAATCTGTTTTGTTTAACAAATTACCACTTATTATCGCGGAAATAACGTAAAAATTAATAAAAATATTTTTTAAATAAAAAACTTTGTATTTAATCATGGTAAGGTTATTATAATTGATGCCAACTAGTTTCGCTTGGACCCAAGCTACATGACGGCAATAGTTATTATATTGCCTTGATGAAGCTTTGATCGAAGCGAAACTAGTTGGCATCATTTATAATAACCATACTCTAACATTTTATATCTATAAGATTGATATAATCTCTATATCGTTTATAATATTATTTATATCGTTCTCCCGACGAAGAACGTGTAAAACCATCGATACATGTCCAAAAAAATAAACCGAAATGTGGAAAAAAAACAGAGTTTTAATTCGTGAAATAAAAATATATGATTATGATTAACTTACCTACATTGTATTGATTGTGTTGAATCGAATAAAAACCGTTTAAAAAATACATATGTAATTTCATTTAAAAATACGTGTATATTGAGTATCAAGTCCAAATGGCTAGTCAATAAGACAAATCCATATCGATTGAGAAATATTTGAACATGTAACCATTGTACAAGTGTAGGTGGAACCATGCAGCGTAGGCGATCACATGTGTGTCGGTGTTATTTACCGACTTTTTCTTTGAACTAGGGACATTTAGGTAATATTTGCTCTGTGTATTGCTCAAAATTTCCCCAGAAATACGAATTTAAAATATACTAGTTGCAACCCGTGAAATATTCACGAAAGAAAATATATTTTACCCTTTACAAACATGGTTAACTGTGCACTCGTAATCAGTTATAAGTTTTATGTTTTAATTTAAATATTTTGTTACTGTTAAAATTTAAAACGTTGTTATAATATCACAATTTCTTTTTATTCACTCAGAGTGTTGCAACAGCTGTTTCGCCAACCGATGTTGGCATCATCAGGTGTTACAATAAACTAAAGTAACAAATGAAAAGACTTGCTATTTATAGTTTTACTTACTACTTTTATTGTGTTGGCTTATTATAACATTATTTGTACAACATTTTGATGTATACAAATTCTTGTAGACAAATACTGGATTTTACCCATTGCGGATAAATTATTTTTTTATAAGGATTAATTGTATCAATAGAGACGAATATGTAAATTGTTTTCTGGGAACAGAATATGGTGGCCGAGGCGCTTACAAGACTTGTGACTTGTCATTGGTTGGGTTGAGCGATCGCTTTATGTTTAGCTTCTTCACCTAATTAATATGAACTGTGACAATACCCTTTCATTTCTTGTACGTATAGTTGTCCCTTCTAATTACTGTTTTTCCCACCTTTGTTATATTTATTTGTAAAATTGTCAACAAATTTCGCATACTTAATTTTTACTTTGACTAACCACACTAATGAGTGTTTTGCCCTGTAAATAGTCTTTTCATTTGTTACTTTAGTTTATTGTTACGCCGGTTTGCGAAACAGCTGTCGCGACACTCTGAGTGAATAAAAAGAAATTGTGATATTATAACAGTGTTTTATATTTTTACAGGAATAATGTTGAAGCATCGCAGTGTTTCGGCCAAAACAATGGACTATTTAAATATTTTTTATCACACACGTTAAAACTTTCACAATTAATAACACCGAATTGTTCTTTTTTTGTTTTCTACACTACTGTCATACAACAATAATCAGAACAAATTTCAAAATAATCTAGAAACGTTCAAGGGACATGCGCATCGTGTGCATTTCGAATTACTTTCGGAAAGAATCGAAGTATTCCTCTCTCGTTCTATTGTATTCAAAATATTCTCGTACTGTTTTTTATGACATCCGGGTTTTTGCCTACTTATATTATGATATTTTTTAGATTGTCCATTGTTCTGGCTGTAACACTATGATACTTAAACATTATTAAATGTTTTAATTTTAATACATTGTTATTAAACGTATCTCAATTTATTTTTTTGAGATTGTCGCGACATCCGTTTCGCCAACCTATGTTGGCATCATCAGATGTTACAAACAAATCTTAATCTCTCTTTTTTTACAGTTTTTTTCTAAAACCTAATGATGCCAAAATAGATTGGCGAAATAGCTGTCGCGGCAAAAATGAATTGTGATACATTTTTTTAAATAATTAAATAAAACGTCTTTATTTCGGCAGTGACCAGTTTCGCCAAGCTAGCTGGCATACTCAGATTTGTCAAGCCAAGAAGTGTCATAAAAAGATCGAAATTGGAAGTTGTTATTAAAAAATGATTTTTTTATATATATGAGCTTCCATCAAGAGATTTCGGTAAAATCATCAAAATATTATTGTTTCTTGAACAAAGATGAAAAAATCCATATCAAATCATTAATACGAATGATAACGTCCGTTTTCTAGAAGTTTTATTACATTTTATGTAAATGATATGTTACGCCTGTCTAAGGCATTATCAAATGACCTGTTGATTCCTTATACAGGCGAAACATGTTATTCACAAAAATATAATAAAGCATCTAGAAGAAGACGTTTTCGTTCGTATTAATCATCAGATAAACTTATTTATTGATACACCTGTTATGTAACACGGGTGAAGTTTAAACTGCACTACATTAGTCAAATATTTTGTTCTTTGTTATTGGCCTTTATGTTTAACACCAAATGGGATCAAAAACTCATTTTATCTTTTTGATATTTGGCACCTTTGTAATGTACAGTCCTCATTTCTTAATAAGCAATTCATGATCTCCTATACCTCCCCTTATTACGCCACCCTATTTAACCGTCATCCCTATCAAAGTGTGTAAATTCCTACAGGTAGGGTAGCAATAGCCATTGGACTGATACTCCCGAAAGACGAGTAAAATTCTTAATAGAAGCAAACTAGATTCACATACGAATTCGATTTGTGTTGAAATTTCAAATGCAGGAATAATTTTGTTTATTGCACTATGATTGGAAGAACATTTATAACCATTCTGAAAATAGTTGGAATCTCATAAACAAAAATCGCGTTACGATTTCATTTTGAAATTCTATGATACAATGCATTTAGAGATTTTAAAAATATATTGTATGGAAATAATGAATGAAGAAACAATGGTAAAAAAATTATTTGTAAACGGTTTAAATGCAACTAGAAGACCAAAGAAAACGTGGCACGATCAAATAAATCAAATATTGAATATCGGCCACGTGAGGAGTCAGAGAAATCGACCGTCGTGCATGACACGATGTATGAATGTTGAGGAAACGAGAGAAATGTCAGGAAAGAAAAGTGTGGCAGTCCATTCTTTCTGCCTACCCCTTCGGAGAGACGGCGTGATGTTTAGTTAGTTGTAGATAAAAATAAATCTTGCTATTTTTATTGGAATTATTTTAATAAATCAAATATTGTAGATCGGTCACGTGAGGAGTCGGACAAATCGACGTGAGTGCATGACAGTATGTATGAATGTTGAGGAATCGAGATAGTATGTCAGGAAAGTAAAGTGTGACAGTCCATTCTTTCTGCCTACACATTCGGAGAGAAGGCCATGATAGTTAGTGAGTTAGTTTTCTTTTAATAAATATAATAAATTCAAACATAAAATCGTAAAAACTGGCAAAATAATGATGAAAATCAAATAAATGCAGTATAAATAAGATCTCTTAGAATAATGTAGGATAAATATTATATGATCGAGTGACAAATGCAAATAGAAGATTTGAACGCTGTGCAAATGGAATAAAAAACAAAATATTGAAATGGTCACTAAGATGGCTTGGACCATGAAATAATATATGAAGAAATAATGATAAAGAAGATCAATTTTAACGATATAAACGAATCAAGAAATTAAGGAAGACTTATAATATATAATTATATTAAACTTAATTAAAATTATGTTTTTTTTTAAACTACTTCCACTTTTGTCTCTATTTCGACAGCGACCAGTTTCGTAAGGCTCGCTGGCATTGATGGACTCGAAATACAGACAAAAGTTATATCATAGTTTAAAAAATAAACATAGTTTTATTTAATGCCTATACTTCCATCAAGAAATTTTAGCAAATACATTTGATTTTTTAAATATTTTATTAAATATCTTCTCTTAAATGTCTAAGCTAAAATTTCGTTTTAAGACTGTAAATAAAGTGAAATTAATTAATTATCAGTTGATATTAAAATAGCTTTCCATTGTGTTTGCTATCTATTGACAAAAAATATCGTTTTTTTTTTCCGTAATTGTACATCGAATTGTCTAGACGCTATAATTCCGTTATATACCATTATTTACTTCCTATGTTTTGTAACACCAAATTTACATCGACCTTGGCAGCATTAACAGGTGTTCCAGTCGTAAAATTCAAGTGAAAACTTTTGTATTTTTAACTTGTTGAACCAATCCAAATAGAAAACTTTTTTTTTTTCAGATCAGCAGAATGTGGTCATCTTATTTTCTATGCCTTCTATTGGTGCTATCAGCCAATGCCTTTTCTAGTGAGTATAAAAAACAACCTTAATTATGTATCATTATTTATTGTTTAAAGTAACACAACGGGCCGTGGAAAGGTCACCAATATAGGGATACGCATTGCGAGGATGAAGTGGGAATGGGCTGGACACATGTGCCGACAGGATGATGGAAGATGGAACCAGAGCGTTACTAAATGGAGGTCAAGGTTGGGCCGGAGAAGTGTCAGGAAATAGCCTACCAGGTGGAGCGATGATATTGTGCAGACAGCAAGAAGGGCCTGGGGAACACTGGCGAGAGTCCGAGAGGGATGACATGGAGGTGGAGAAGCTTACAACCAGCAGTGGATGGAAACAGGCTGATGGAGAATTTATTGTTTATGCTTATATTATATAATACAAAAAACTTCATATCGAATATTTAATATTAATTCAAAACATGTTTTCTAGATGTTTTATTATATTTTATGGAAACGATTCCCATAGACATGCAGAAAACTACTTCTTCTCTTTGGCTCTACAGTCCTGGGTGGACCTCGGCCGCCTTTCGAAAAGTTTATCCAGCCATCCCAATCACGACCCCTGGACTTCTGCGCCTCTGGTCTGACTCCCAAATAGGTCCTTCAGAACACTGTCCAGCCAACGAAGCCGTGGTCTTCCCACGCTGCATCTTCCCTCCGGTCTTTTAAATGTCTAAAATTTGATATATTAATGAAAAGTTTATTTCAGTGTCCTATTCTCAAACCAGTAGATTCCTTCATTTACGGCTTTATTTAATGTTATTTATGTATTATTTTCAGAGTATGGCAGGTCCTGCAAGGACATTGGGTGCCTAAACAGCGAGACGTGTGTGCTGGTGGAGGATCCTTGTAGTTATGGAAGGACTTCTGACTGCGGGTCCTATCCCACTTGCAAGAAGAAGACTGCTGCAGATGGTGGTAGGATGAGTTTTTTTTTTCAAGTTTTTTTTTCATTATATATAAAATATTATACCTTCTGCCACAAATTGAACTCAATACTGTAACTATGGTGATGGCGGTGGGGAGAGCTATCAAACTGCTGAACATGATCGCTTCGGAGATCAACGTCTTTCAAATTAGTGAAAGTACATTCAGAAGACAAATACCTTAACTTTAGAGAGTATCTTGTATTCCTAAAGTCAAACCATCTCTCATACGTTCCTGGTATTTTACCTGTTCTCAAATAGATGCTTTAAACCGTCAACATAGCAGAGTGGCAAGTGCTTTGACTGCCATACGTAAGGTCCGGGGTTCGGCTTCCTGCGACGGCCGTGTGATTGTCAGACTGTCTCTGATCTGGTGTAGAATTCACGTGACAATAAAATGGTGATAGATTAGCCACCTATTACATGTCATGAGAATCAATATAATAGCTAAAATAAATTGGATACAGTTATTGGGTTTAAATGATTGTTGTATACAAAATAAATGGTGTTCTTAATTTGGACGTCACACCAATTGAGGATTGGATTTGGACCAACAAACGTGACAAGTATTAAAATAATCAAAAAATAATATTTTATCCCAATTGATGTTACGAGTATATACATTTTTATCATTCTTTCTTCATTCATTCTTTCCACATGTCCATACCATTTTAATGTACCTTTCATTATTTTGTACCTAACAATTTCATTCGCACCGCATTCGCTTTTTTTATTTTCATTTGACACTATCATGAACAGTTTTTCGCACATTCCTCTAAGAAATTTCATTTCTAATGCATTTACACTATTTTAACCCTTTTTTTGCCAGTTCCATGCTTCGCTTCCATATATAAGAGTCGGTACAAGAACACCATCTTACGTTCTTAGTTTCCATAAATAAAACTACATACTTATCTGCAGGCAAAAAAAAAACTTAAGGAAACACCATAAACAAAATAACATAGACCAAAATTATTCACATACTTTTTTTGCAAATTTTCCAAGTACTATTCATAACCTCAATCTAATTTAAAACATATATTAATTTTAAAACATGTCGAGAAAAATAAACTCAAAAGTGGAAAAAACAGCATTTTAATTAAATAATCCATTGTTTTGGCCGAAACAATATGATACTGCAATATTATTACTGTTAAAATTTGTTGGCATCATCAGGTGTTACAATAATCTGGTTTATTGTTACACCTGATGATCCCAACATCGGTTGGCAAAACAGCTGTCGCGACATTCTCAGTGAATAAAAATAAATTGTGATATATTATTATAACAGTGTTATAAATTTTAACAGTAATAGTATTTTAATTCATAAAAAATTCTATTTTTCAATATACAATAACTCATAATAATTTTTTTAATATTCACAATCTGTTTCGGATGGGTCAATAATAGTGTTTCATATCAGTTGACCTTCTATAACATGTACGCATTAACTTCAATCAATCTACGTTATTTGTATCGAAGTAGAGAACCGAGAACTGTTTACGTGGCAAGATTGTAAAAGACAAATTTAGGATTAACAGAAATAAAAGCTGAGCTTGTAAGCGTGAAGTTGACTCACTGCCAATTAATTTTTAGTTTTCTTCCTTTGACAGATGTTGAATTTATTTTCATAGGAGAGTTTGTGGTTACTATTGACATTATAAATAGAAAAAAAGCAGAATTCTTATCCTTTGTTTCAAACAATTTATTCACTTTTTAAAATGTTTTGAAGGTTTTCATCCTTCATCATTATAAAAATCTTAATTTTAAATTATGTACCATTCATGTCTACTCGTATTTTTCAGAAACTCACAATGTGCCAGTCGCAAAACCAACCACCCCGAAACCGATTGCGGACTTAAAACCGCAAGCGCCTCCACCAAGATTTGATGAAGTCCCCAACTATCCTCCCCCGGCACCTCCAAGGGGATCATCCTTCGGGAGCAACTCAGGAGGCAACAATCCTTATGGCGGCAGTAATCCTTACGGAGGCAGCAACCCTTACGGGGGCAGTTCGGGAGGCGGGAGCCATTACGGCGGAAGCAGCAACAACGGTGGATCAAGCAGTGGAGGCAGTTTTCCGAATCCCTTCTCTGCCTTTGGCTTTGGAAGCAATTCTGGCGGAAGTGGTAGCAATGGTGGCAATCCGCTCACTTCCATTTTGTCTAATTTCCTCTCAAACTTCACTAAAGGAATTCCTGCCTTCAATCCATCGCTCACTAGACCTGGGTTAATAGAAAACAGGAATACAAACCCAAATCCTTCAAATCCCTACAGGAATCCATCAAATCCGTACGGTAACCCTTCAAACTCTCATTCTCTATACCCCTCGCTCCCCAACAACGATCAAAATCCTTATCAAAGACAGGGCGGGTATTATCCATCATACCAGCAGCCGTCAAACGGCCAAGCCGCCCAGCCTACGCAGCAAAACGGATACTACGCCAAGAACTACGGACAGAGTTCCAGCCACTCCAGCTCCAGAAGCTTTGCTTCCACGACTAGGAAGCCCGCCACGTACGGATGGCACCTGGGGTAAATAGACAGACAACTATTATGTCTTGGTGTTGGCAAGGCTCACATAATAATATTATTCGTAAGCTTCCTGTAAATAGACTAAGGATTCTTTTGGTTTGGCTTGATGTAGAATATGCATGTTAATTTGTATTTATTCTTGATTCACTGATTTCAGAAATATCATTGCTAATTTGTTAAGCGGAATAATTATTCTTCTTTGTGTAGGCTTTGTGGCCTGTTTCTAAAGAGGGATTGACTTCCTGCGAAGTCGATCCATCTCTTTGATGGTCTGCCCAGAGGTCATCTACCTCGGGGTTAGCCATGCAACACAATGAGAGGGAGTCTAGATGATTCCATTATTCTCACGTGTGCATACCAATATCTTCTCCTTTACCTCCCCCACCTAATGAAATCTTCAACCTTCCACATTTCGCTTATCTTTCAGTTCCTCATTCTATCTGTTATTGCCAGATATGCTTTTAAGTATCTTAATTTCTGACACTCTAAGCAGGTTTTTTGTAATTTTGATGTCTGCCCTGCATTCGATCCAAAATAATTCTTTTAATTTTGGTCTATGTCATCAACTTATGTTTCGGATATATTTGCTTTCCATATTTAGGGTGTTTGAATCTCGATCAGTGAAGACATGGACGTACATATCCAATATTTTTAGACAATTCATTGTTTCCTAAACAATGGTGGAAAAGCTCAAACAACATTATGTAATACCTTAGTAAGGCGAAACATACCATTCCCATAAAATAAAATAAAACTAGACAGACTAGAAAACGGATCTTTTCATTAATATTAAATAATCACAATTATTTTTTTATTTACCAAGATAATATAATATATGCATCTTCAAAAAAATTACCTTCATGGCACCAGCAGATATACCTTTGAACTAATGGTTCTTGTATTCATTCTCTCTGCCCATTCAATTATTTTTCCTTTACGCAATACAAATTATCACAAATGAGATAGATAATCCATTGTTATGGCCGGAACACTATGATCATTCAATATTCCTAACTGTTTTGAAACACTTCAATACATAACACAATTTATTAATTCTTTTTTATGAAATTGTCAAGACAGCTGTTTGGCCAACCTATGTTAGCATCATCAGGTTTTAGTTCTTTGAAACACCTGATGATGACAACATAGGTTAACAAAACAGCTGTCACGACAATTTCATTGAAAATTAATTAATAAATTGCGATACATATTATAACAGTATTTCAAAATTAGAACAGTTAATAATGAGATAAATACTATACTTACAATATTCATAACTAAATTTTTACTTTTTTATGTAAATATTATTTTCACAATTATAAATATAATAATACTTCTTATCGCTATGTATTATTTTTTTCCACGGAATCAGTGAATCAATGTAATATATTTATTTGTTATTTTTTCTATTATTTTATGTAGAATTGCAATATTTTAGTTCCTACATATGTAATTAAAACACTTTCAGTAATATTTTATGTATTTTTATAATTTTAATTAGTTTAGATGTTTTATGCACAATGTATTTATTTTTTTTACTTTTAATAGTAATATTTTACAATAAAACACCATTTTAATATATTTTTTATTAACAGCATTGGTTAAAATTCAGTATCTTTGAAAATATATCACAATTTATTATAAACAAACAAGTTCTCAAAATAAATAATATGTTTAGACTGCCCATCCCAATTCCTGATCATTGTTTATTTCATCATATACAGTGAAACCCATATAATACGCTTTTTAAGGGACTGAGAAAAAAAAACATAAATGGAGGGAAAATATAAATAGGGAGTATTGAAAAAAAAACGTGTATATATATATTTTTTTATCACGTAGATTAGTTTGTGAAACGCATCCCAAAAAAACAAACAAAACTGATGAAAAAAGAAAGATTATATTGTAATTAACTTAACGAATGAAACAAAACAAAAAATGTAAAAATTCTATGTAAATGATGATCGTGAATAATGTCAAAAAGAACAAAGCGTTACAAATCATGTCGTGAACCGATGCCGAATGTCGGCCAATCACCGCGTTGTGCGCCATATGTCGGCCAATCGCCATGTTGCGCGCAGTATGCCGACCAATCACGTACATACAGCGCCAACTTATTGTCAAGCGTGTGTAACTCGCATATTTTTTTTATATTTTCGACGTAAATTGCGGGGAAAAAAAACTTAAAAGCGAGTAAAAATTGTATTAAAGTATTTATTGGGCCTGAAAAAATTTAACTCAATTTGCGGGAAAACGTCAGATACGGGGACGTGAAATCTGGGTTTCACTGTAATAAGCTTGTGTCATTTCATTGTAAAATGTCTTCTTTTTACATTAAAATCAATTTAGATTTTAGAAATACTTGCTAGATTTGTATAGTAGATGTCAGTGCAGTATTTTACAAGATTGAACCTATAAACGTTAACTTAATGATCATCTAGATAAGGACTTCATAAACTTTTTCTCTTATGAAGCGCTTCGACAGTTTTTGAATTTTGACAGAGCACCTTGTGTTATTTAAAAGATAGGTAGGTACACAAAATCAATAAATTTTATAAAAAAAACTTATTTTATTTAGCATTTATTTAAATTTTGAGTCGATAACTAGATCAAATAGAAATTAGTTTTTTTTTAGCGGTTATTATTTAAGAAAAGCTAATTATAGCTCTTAAAAAAAAGATACATAAACACATAAAAGCTAAAATTATGATTTTTATGCAAATGCAACATTGCCAAAAAAATATTATAAATTTTGGTTCCAACACGAATGTTATGAATTATTCACACGTAATATTATTTTTAAACACTATCTTTTTAAAACCTTGATCTAGATCAGTGGTTCCCAAAGTGGTCCGTACGGACCCCCAGGGGTCCCTGGGATCATTCAGGGGGTCTGTATAAAATGAAAATTGATTTGGGGGACCCTGAACAGGGGGTCTGCGCAAGATTTACAGCGACCTTTTTTTTTACTCATGTGAAAATCAGATCACGAATCTATTGGCCTAATTTTGCTCTGTGTCAGCTTCAAAAACTCATTTTATTTTTATAGGTGAATTTGTAATAAAAAAAACAATATTACGTAAGTAGGGAGTCTGCACAAAATAAAATTAATCACCAGAGGGTCCACAGGACAAACAAGTTTCGAAACCACTGATCTAGATGAAGACATGGAAGGTATCGGACCTGAAAATTGTTTAATAAATGATAGTATAGTTATTAAATTTATCATAATTATAGAATGAAACCCTCATATGAAAACCTTCTTCCCATCTCAAAAGAAATTAGTCATAGGTTTCCTAAAGTGTTAGTCACCATCAAGTTTGTCCATCATTCAAATTATTTTAAACATATTCTTCACCGCTATCAGAAACAAAGAATGTTTAACTTCTACATACAAAAATTATAATTTTAGAAACAAGGCAATGCTTATACGTTGAACAAATTATGAAATCAAAACCAGGTGTAATAAATATAAATCCAATGAAATCTTTTGAATAATTAACCCCTATAGTAGAGCTAGCTACATTTGCAGTCTAAAAATTGATTTCGAACTGAGAAAACTACATTTGCAGCTCATATTTTATTGTATCTTATAAACCATTTTACTTAAGTTCTTTACTACATACTAAATTGTGCATAATATTATGATTGGGACTATCTGTCTGAGTTCTTAACGTAGCCAACTGCAAATGTAGCCAACTACATAAAGAGGGAAAAACGTATGAAATAAACAATGAGAATATAATGTTTGAATAATTATATATTCGTAGTCTGGTTATGGTTAAATTAAATATCATTAAGTCTTAAAAAAATACAGCTAGAAAAATAATAATCAAATATGATAAAACTAATGTGTAAAAGAATCCCAAAAACCTAGAATGTCCCTACTTTGGCGTATTAACAAAGCGCCATCTATTGATGACATCCTAAAACATCTATAAATGTAGTTAACATTCACAAAATATTAATCAGTGATCATAATATTTGATTAAAAGCAGTTCTTATTGTAAATACAGTTAGCTCCTTTTTAGTGTGACAATTAACAATAATTGAATTTTCTTTTACTTTAGAAATATATTCTTGTTTTTTATTCCATAGATAAATCTTAGGATCAGCCCATAGACAATATATCATATTAGCCAAAGATAATTTATTATACTTTTCTGTTATCTAAAATAATTACATGTATGTATTGTGTATAATGAAACTAACCAATAAACGTTAATGCTTTTATTTTTAATTTTATTGTATTTTTTTTTTTCAAGCTTTTTACTAAAAATACGCTTACTTATTTATTTGCTTGTATATTCTTTTTTTTAAATGTATACATTAATTAACAATTTACAAAATTTGGGAAACAATTCATAACATAACTCAAACAGAAATATAAAATTCATATTTTGCTGATTTGTACAAGTTAGAAATCATGACAGTCTGCAACATGAATGGTGAAAATTAGGAGCAAGTAGATGAGTTTGTATATTAAGGTAGTATGTTTACAAAAGATGGGCGAGTGGATAGGGATATTGAAAGAAGGGTTGGGGCAGGCAACAAAGTGAATGGCGCAGTAAAAGTTGTCATCGCAAACAAAAACCTATCCAAAAAAGATTAAATGGCAGTGCACAATGGTGTTCTTCTGTTAACCCTTATGTATGGAAGCGAAGCATGGAACTGGCAAAGGAACGATGAAAGTAGAATAAATACAGTAGAAATGAGATCTTTTAGATGAATGTGTGAATACTCTGTGTGTGATAGTGTCGAATGAAAATATAAGAAGTGAATGCGGTGCGAATGATGGTGTTATGAACAAAATAATGAAGGAATCATTAAGATGGTTTGGACATATGGAAAGAATGAATGAATAAAGAATGGTAAAAATAGATATATATTAACGATGCAAATGGAACTAGAAATAGAGGAAGACCGAGGAAAACGTGGCACGATCAAATAAA
The DNA here is from genome assembly GCA_022606425.2 of Lepidostoma basale. Classification (NCBI taxonomy): domain Eukaryota; kingdom Metazoa; phylum Arthropoda; class Insecta; order Trichoptera; family Lepidostomatidae; genus Lepidostoma; species Lepidostoma basale. Next base: position 78,706 of record JAHDVF020000595.1, on the reverse strand, counting down.
TCAAATATTGAATGTCGGCCATGTGAGGAGTCAGTGAAATCGCGTGCTTAACACAATGTATGAATGTTGAGGAAGCGAGAGAAATATGTCAGGAAAGAAAAGTGTGCCAGTCCATTCTTTCTGCCTACCCATTTGGGTAGGCGGCGTGATGGTTAGTTAGTTAGTTAGTTACTAATTAGACTTTCCATTCTGAAAATATGTTGCACCCCCTTCTTATTATATTTCCTCACTTCTTCCCTTTACTCATGGTTGGGTTTCTTAATAATTGGACTTACATTAATTGGGGAATGCAACGTTAAAAAAAAAAGGCTAACGGGGCTACAGGCCACATTTATTCTTGTTTAATTTCTATTCACTACTTTGTTTTAATTTCACAAAACAGAGCAAAATATGGTACATTACCTTGGATTCTAAGCTGACATGGAGGCCACACATTACAATTAAAGTCAAAGCCCCGTCAAGAGCATTCTCAGCCCTATACCCAATGTTAGCTAGAAACAGTAAACTAAGCACCGACAATAAACTCCTGATATACAAAACAGTCATGTGGCCGATCTTTACTTACGCAGCCCCAATGCTATGAAGCTATGAAGCTTCGAGTCACATACGAAAACACCAAATCCTGCAAAATAAGGCTATCAGTTTATCGCTTGGTGCGCCTTCGTGGACCAGGATCACACAATTGCACCTAGAATCGGGAATCCCGATGATAGATGAATTCATTCTGAAACTTGACGAACATTTTTACAAAGGACTCCCTTCACATCCTAACCTCACAATAAGAGACCTCTCAAATTACGACCCAAACACCTCCAGTACAATTTATACACCATAGGAAACATATTTATCTTTAAAATATTAATGGATTTGTGTGTTGATATTTTGATAACTGATTTTTTTATGTGTAATGTGTATTTTTCCAGAATTGCCGCCGCCGTTCTTTTCATTTCACAATCTTTCTTCAAATTGATCTAACGAGGCGCAGGATTCTGTAGAAATTTTATTTTCATTCTTTAATTTTATCAAATAAAATACATACCTCTTTTTAGTGAATATTTTTGTATACATGTATTATTTATTTACGTAGATGGTCACAGTTGATAGAGTTTAATTTTCTGGAATCTTGGGTATGTTGAAAACTCTTCGACAACCCTGAAGATGAAGTCTGCAACGTTCTCCGAAACGCCGAACAATGAAGGCACCACAAGACATGGACGTACCCAATATTCCATAAAAAAAATTGTATTTTATCTACATTAACTGGTGACACCGGTGGGAAGAGCAATTAGCCTGCTGAATTCGATCTCCTCGGAGATCAACATCTTTCATATTAGTGAAAGTACAAGATTCCTAATGTCGAACCATCTCTCATGCTTCCCAGGCATTATAATTACATATTAGATGCCTTAAACATTAATATTGTTTGTAATGTCTGTTCAGATAATAAACTGATTTGATATGATTTTATTCTTCTTAATAATGAGCTATTGCTGTTCACATTAGAGATTTTACAATAAATTCTAATTTTGTGAAGAAAGAATCTTCTATATGTTTTAAACTTTGTGGTGACATATTCAATAAGTATAAATCATCACAAATAACTTAGTTAACACCACTTTATTATGAGTATATTTATTTGTCTAAATGTTTCGAAAGCAATGCTTTCAACTTCAGGAACAACAGTATACGGTTAGTATACTGTTGTTCCTGAAGATGAAAGCATTGCTTTTGAAACATGTAGACAAATAAATATACTCATAATAAAGTGGTGTTAACTAACTTATTTGTGCTTATTTATACTTATAAATTCTAAAATAATTTGTGTAAATCCTTGGTCTAAGTATTTTTTTTGAAGACTAACACTTATTATTATTAGTTTAGGTCTTTTGGTATGTTACCTGTGTCAAGTTCCTTCTTAAGATGCGGAATACCAGTTGTCCTTTCATCTATTTGGAGGTCATCCTTGAAGTCCTTTTAGCAACCATCCCTTTTTGCTCTTATACCCCTTGATTCTGACATTCTAGTCAAATGTTCTTTACAGAACCTTCTACTCTGTCATCTAAAACGAACACCAAGGTGTTAGAATTTGTTTTACAATCTCCAAACTGACCAGAAATAGCTCATTATTATGATGATTGAATCGGGTCATGTCTTGACTTGAATTCATGTCCACTAAACAGCCTTAATGTGCCTTTTAACTCAGATATAAAAAATATACATTTAAATTAAGAATATGATGCACTCATCTGTTTCAAAACCATGGTTACATTGATACAGGCAATCCATAAAGATACTATTTCTGCAGCATTGCTAACCCACTTCAAGTAACATGACACTCCATGTCAATTCCCATTCTATAAATATGTTTTTTTTTTTTTACTTTTTATTTATTAATTATTACAAGCCATAGTAGAAATGAAGTAATTATAACAATATCAAACAAACCATCACGCTGTTTAACGCAGGGGTAGGCAGAGAGAATGGACCGCCACACTACTCTATCCTGGCAAACCTCTCTAGCTTCCTCCACATTCATACAACGAGTCATACACGCACGTCGATTCCTCCGACTTCTAACATGACCAACCTTTAAAATTTGATTAATTTGGTATAATTTGATGCATATTTTGGTCCCTAAGACATATGTGTGGTAGAACGATATACGACAGAATCTCAAATGCTGATATAAGAAAGGAATGTAGAGCGAAAGGACATATGGAACGCATGGATGGAGAAAGAATGGTTAAGAAAGTATACGTTAATGATGTAAATGGGGTACGAAGTCGAGGCAGACCGAGGAAAACATGACGTGACCAAATTAAACAATATCAAGCATATTTAAAATCTCCTTACAGCATTTTAAACATAAAACAATTGTTCTTTCCCGACATTCAGAATGTTTTATTAACATTGAACAAAAACAAATGAGTGAGTTCAAAAAATAAAACTGTAATATTCCAAACTCAAATAAAAATGCTTTATTTTCTACCATGGCTTGTGAATAGGTACCTTTATATGTATATTGTTAATTATAATACAATATTTTATTTTTATATATATATGATAACACTTGTTACCTCTATTTTATAAATGTAATGTTTTTTAGACATATTTTATCTCTATGTAAGTTTAATTTTAAGGATAATGTCTCTTTGTTTTAAAAACACGGAAAGAGTCTCGTCAAAAAAACATGTGATGAATGTTTGGAAATTTTAACTTTTTAGATATTAAAACTAATCTTTATTTAAGATATACTTTTAAGACATGAAACGTCCAATGCACATACATTTTTCATTTTCCACTTTATGAAATATTTTACTTACTTCTTACTTCCTATGGCCACACAACTCTTGAAGAGTTTTAGTCTCCTTGATGATTTTTCACCAAGCTCCTCGATCCTGCACCTTTTGCTCCCAGCAGTCCGATTCGCCCAACCTAGCTATATCAGCCAGAACATTGTCCATTAGGCGCTGTCTAGGCCTTCCTACAGGTCTGAATCCAGTCGGTCTAGACGCATACAGGGTCTTGATTGCTCTGGTCTATTCGGCTCGGCATACTCGGCATAATACATGCTAGGCGACCGGCTCTCACGGTGCTCGTTATAAGGGGCTGCTGGGTCATCGTACGGATTTCTTGGTTGGTCCTATGCCTCCAAGTTCCCTCCTGGGTCCCAGGATAATTCTAAGTATTCTATTCTCAAACCAGTAGATTCTTTGTTGTTCTTTTAGAGTCATTGTCCATGACTCAGAACCATATGTCACCACTGGCTTGATGATGGTGTTATAAATACGCAGCTTGGTGTTTCTGGATAGAAGCTTTTTAGGAATGATCGCAAGGAGGCTGCAGCTCGTAGGCCTTTTTGAACTCTGTGTTCCATGAAATATCTAGTGTGTTAATATTCTTTCAGGTTAGGGGAAAACTTGAATTCTAAAATATATATCAATTAGATCTGAACCATTATAACTTATTTAAGTTTGAATCCATTTATTACGAATATTGCTTTCTATACCTGACCACAGATACATTGTTTTTTTGATTTATTTTATATTTAATTGTAAAAAAATAACCCTTCATTTCATGGTGTAACAAATTTGATACATATTCCTCTTGTTCTCTACACTCGACGTTCTCATCTACCTGAGGTACCCATGTCGTCGCCTATAACGATAGTTTAAAAATAAAAAACATTTTATTTTGATATTGGCTGGCAGTTCTTACACACATTTTGACTTTGCAAAAAAAATTTTTTTTTACTTAAATTAAAAAATTCATTGCCAGGAGAGTATTTATATCATTTTTAATTGTTTATTTTATTTAATAATAAAACAATTTCATCAAATTTTGCTTTGTTGCAAATTTGTTACAAATACATTTTTATTCTATTAAGTACCTACCTGTATATTTTCTTCTTCTTCCTCAGCCTATTCCCGTCCACTCCTGGACAAAGGCCTCCTCCATTCACTTCCATGTCACTCTGTCTTGTGCAGACTGAATCCAGGTTATTCCGACGTGTCTGTTCAGATCATCCTTCCACCGTAGTTGCGGTCGCCTTGCACTTCTCTTTACCGTCCACGGTCTCCAAGTCAGCAGTCTTCTTGTCCATTTTTCATCTGAGCTTCTGGCTATGTGACCTGCCCATTTCCATTTTAGAGTCACCACCCGGTGGATGGTGTCAGTGACCTTTGTTTTTTCTCTCACCGTATCGTTTCTGACTCTGTCTCTTAGACTTATTCCTAACATGGCTCTTTCCATGGCTCTTTGGGTCACTCGTAGTTTCTCAGCAACTGTAACATTGTCCAAACGATGTGCTTGGAAACCTGTATATAAATTAACAATAAATATTTTTAAATTATTTTTTCTTTTCTTCTATTTTTCGACAGATAACTTGATGACCTTCCTAGCAAAGTGGCAAGAGCTCTGACTGCCATACCGAAGGTCCCGGGTTCGATTCCCGGCGATGGTAGTGTGATTGTCACGCTGTCTTTGGTCTGGTGTAGAGTTCACGTGACAATAAAATGGCGATAGATTAGCTACCTATCTCATGTCATGAGAATCAATATAATTGCTAAAAACAATTTGTATACAGTAATTGGGTAATACAAAAAAAATATATTAATTTTAAAAAACATGAAATGAAGGTTGAAATTAAATTAGATATAAATTAAGTTTTTATTTTATTTAATTATACGCTAACTGGTTCAAAGGTTTCCTTGAGTCTGTCTTCCTTCGTGTATAGTTGATTCACAAACCGAAGAGCTATTGCTTATGTGTTAGTATAGTGGTTTTTCTTCGAATCTGATTGGTTGCATCCTGTTAGGTATGTCAAACGTCAGTGTGATCCGAGACGTGAAGCGGAGCGTACGCGTTTGGCGGCTCATATACTCGGTGATTCGAAAAATACTCGTTTTGCTGGAGTGTTTTTAAAATATTATTTTTATTATTGATTAATCGCAAATTTAGCATGTCGTAATTAGGAAAAGGAAAGCCACTTTCGGGTTAGTTTAATTACATAATAGTAACAATATCCTAGAGATAAACACCTGCAAGGATCAAATATTGTAATTGACACCAATAAAGGGAAAAAAATATCATTATTAATATTATTCTCACCCTTAGTCGCTCTTCCAAGGAAAAATCAGTAAATAAATTATTATTTTAATTGACTTAATTTTTATAATCATTACAATTAAGCCGATAGCATTTTTCTTAAAAAAAAGAATAAAAAGAATATGTTTGTTTATTTCTATGTTTGAATATATGATTGAAACATTTTTTTGTAAACGCACTGTCACTCGTACTATTGCAAGCGATCTCCCTGTAGTGAACGAACTATAACTAATATTATAAAACTTTTTTTTATTGATATTATTACCATTTAATTTGTCATCATTCTCATCATATTACAGCTTTAATTAATTTTGATTAATATTATTATGTTTCAAATGCGGCTTTCTCTTTCCCATCACCAATTTAAAACTAAACTAAATAACTAAAGTGAAGCTTCCACTAGCAACAAAACTTCTTCAAGTGTTTTCATGGTGGAAACCCCTCTTGCAAGTCGACACGTGTAGGTTGTGATAATTTGCATAAGCTGCAAAACTTGCGGAAGTCACTTACCGAGTCTTTTTTGTTATTGACACTAGAATATACAAGATTTTCTGCTTTTATGAATATTCATCTTGACATGTTTCAAAGATAGTATCCTTCATCATCAAGGGAACAAACTGAATGTTATTCCCCCAAAGATGAAGGCATAACCCTGTAGAGACATATCCAGATAAACAAGTGCAAAAAACTAAATTTTGATTAACCTCTCCGTGAGTATGCACGTAGCAGTAGCATGGGCGTGTCCAGTAGAAAAAAGGCTCTAAGGAGTATGGACTCACCGACTCGTCCGCGCCTATAGTACAAGCGCAGTCTGATTTAAAGAAAATATATAATTATTGTTGATATCTATGGACATTGTCACGTGCTTTTACAAATATTTAGTGGTTCCCTACATTATCAAAAGGAAAATTCGAAGAACAAAATATCTGTGACATTATTCGACATTTCTCACTCCCCAGATACAGTTAAGTAAAAAAAAACTCACTAGCGGAGAGGTTAATAACCTAAAAAGAAACAAGGTTAAAGACCTAACCTAAAAACCTATCCTAACCTAAAAAGAAACAAGATTAAAGACAGTTTTATTACTATTTTTTTCAATAAAAAACATTTATTTATTTATAAAATGAAATTTAAAATAATGTTTTTCAGACAAATCATACCTTTTTATAGACAGAATATTATTTTATTTGGCTTTATTGTCACACAATTTATTTCACTGCTTCTTTTGTATTATTTTTTTATATATATTATCTCCTATTTTGAATATGATTTAGAAATGTAATTTTTCAATTATATTTTTATAAAAATGTGTTAACCAATATACAGTATATTATGAAAATACACATAATTTAATAAAAACAAAACGAATCTTAAGTGTACTTTATTAATTTAACATGAAACAAAAAACTGTAAATTTGGAATGCTAGTTTGAAAGATTAATTTGTAGGTTTCATTTATAAATATTTTATTATAATAAGTCACAGTAATTTATAGCTTCTCAAATACTCAAAATAGAGTATTCTAAATCTTTTTTCATCTCTGTAGACTCTCTATTTTTTAGTTAATTTCAAAATGTCTTTGTTTTTATTTTTGGGTCACTAATATATTTTAAGTTTAATTATTATAATTGTTTTATGAATGTTGGGTGCCTCCAGTTTTATACAAATACTAAAGTGCTTACTTTAAATAAAATAGTATTGTTATTTTCAGCATTGTTTTATTTTAATTTTAATCTATATGTAATTGCCGCAAATTCCCAAACAGAGGCCCTTCGAAGTTCTCCTTTATTGTAAGTGATTCATCTTTTAAATGAGGTGGCAAAAGAGATAGACCTCTTTGGATGCAATTATAGCGAATTCCTGAATACCCTTACAGTAAGGGCAACAAGGTGATAACTTGCATACTTTTATTCATATGGTTCTATGTATATTTCCTTTGATGCTATTTTTTTTTCAATTTGGCTTGCGCTGTAATAATGTAAAGAGTTTTTCATCAAAATAATGTGTTCTGCCAGTTTCTACTTATGGTCTTGAAACTGTAACACTATCCAAACAAAGTGCCGAGAAACTACGAGTGACCCAAAGAGTAAGCCTAAAGACAGAGTCAGAAACAATACGGTGAGAGAAACAGAGGTCACTGACATCACCCATCGGGTGGCGACTCTAAAATGGCAATGGGCAGGTCACGTAGCCAGAAGCTCAGATGAAATATTTGACAAGAAGACTGCTTACTTGGAGACCGTGGACGGCAAAGAGAAGTGCAAGGCGACCGCAACTACGGTGGAAGGATGATCTGAACAGACCCGTCGGAATAACCTGGATGCAGTCTCCACGAGACAGAGTGACATGGAAGCGAATGGAGGAGGCCTTTGTCCAGGGGTGGAAAGGAAGAGGCTGAGGAAGTTGAAGAAGAAGAAGAATAAACGAAACTATTAATGAAAATGTGTTTTTGGAAATTTTATTATATTATATGGGAAAACTACACAATCATAAGTTAATTTGATAATACTCTAGCAAGGCAGAAATATGTCACTCTTATAGAATATAATAAAATTGCTAAATGATGGACATTTTTATAAATTTTTAATCTTCAAAGTATATAGACGACCTTCATGGCCGAGTGGTAAGTAGGTACTACTACTGCTACACCGAAGGGGTGGGTTCGATCCTGGCACTGTTTTTGGCATTAAACAAACAAATTTCAAAATAACGTTCCGAGCTTGTGCACTACCTTTGTAGCCGAGTATTAAATGTTTTGACTGCCACCCCGAAGGTCCCGGGTTCGATTCGCGGTGATTACAGTGTGATTGTCACACTGTCGTTGGTCTGGTGCAAAATTCACATGACAATAAAATGGCGATAGATTAGCTACCTGTCACATGTCACAATAATCAATATGATAGCTTTACCCTTAAATCGATTTGGCTCACACTGTAATGATGTAAAGAGCGACTCAACAAATTAAAAATAATAATAATAATCAGGCATACGCGATGAGCTTTGGAAGTATTTCTCTGTGGCCTGTTCACAGGCATACGCAAAAGATCACTCGAAGTGTTTCTCTATCACTCTCTTGTATTCAAAATATTCTCTTTCTCATTTTAATGACATGCATTTTGCCTATTTATATATTGTAGATATATTAAATATTTTTTATTAATATGATGTAAAAGTTCTTTTCAATTACATTTTTCTTTAATGCGTGTTAAAAATAATATTCCCATGTAATGTATTATTACGTGAGATAAGATTGGTATGAAATATACGGAAGAAAAGTATAAATATACACTTGACACATTTTCCAGAAGAAATGGCATCATGTACACTGGACATAATAAGAATTTCACTAGCCACATTCCTGTCTTCAAGAATCTTGATACCTGAAAAATACAAGTGTTAAAAGACAATTGTTCATTCAATCAACTTCATAAATAGTTAAAACATAAAATTTCAATATTAAACACTAATTTTGTGGGTGTTGGACAATCGAAGTGTGCGCGGGAGGTGCCTATTGGTGGCGATGAGGTTCGCAACCCATCACACCGCGTCTCCCGCGGGGCGAAAAGAGAAGGATGTAGTGCCGCATCAGTAAAAGTGTGACAGTCCATTCTTTCTGCCTACCCTTTCGGAGAGACGGCGTGATGGTTAGTTAGTTAGTTAACACTAATAATGTGTACATATTCGAATAAGAAGAAGAATAAACAACTCGTAACTAACTGCTAACCATCATGCTGTCTCTCTGAAGGGGTAGGGAGAAAGAATGGACTGCCACACTTTCTTTCCTGACATACTTCTCTCGTTACCTCAACATTCATACATCGTGTCATGCACGCAAGTCGATTCCTCCGACTCCTCACGTGGCCGACATTCAATAATTGATTTATTCAATTGTTAAATTTTCCTCGATCTTCCTCTATTTCTAGTTCCATTTACATCGTAAACATGTACTTTTTTTACTTTCCATGTGTCAAAACCATATTAATCCATTCAGTATTTTGTTCATAACACTTTTATTCGCACTGCATTCACTTCTGATATTTTCATTTGACACCTATCACATACAGTATTTTACACATTCGTCTAAGAGATCTCATTTCTACTGCATTTATTCTGCTTTCATCATTTTGCCAGTTCCATACTTCGCTTCCATACATAAGAACACCATTTTGATCTGCCATTTTAGCTTTTTTGGATAGGCTTTTGTTTGCGATGACAACTTTAAGTGAATCATTCACTTTGTTGCCTGCCCCAACCCTTCTTTCAATATCCCTCTTTGCAAACATACTACCTAAGTATACAAACTCATCTACTTGTTCCAGATTTTCACCATTCACGCTAATGTTGCAGACTGTCATGATTTCTTCTTTTTCGAAAATCATTATCGATAAATATGATATACGAGTATAAATATGGACTTACCCAAGAATCACCATAGCCCTTCATTATTGTCAAATAAACTTGCTCTGTGTTGAGGTATGCGGTATACAATATCACAGATACAATAATTCCAACATCCAAACTGTGCCATACAGCACTCACCATTATTGTAAGGAAAGCTCTAAAAATATATAAATAATACATTTCATTGTACATTTTTATATACAGAATAATATTATTACATTTCATTATAATAATATTATTCTGTATATATTTCATTGTAATCATATTGACATCGAGCATGAACTACAAGTCCTGGTGAATATGGTGAAGTGTCAGAGTAAACGGAGATCTTACAGCCTGGTTTGATATCATTAACGGTGTCAAACGGTTGCGTAATATCCCCGTGGTTATTTAATCCATATATGGAAAAGTGTATGAAAGAGCTGAAAGTGTTAGATGTAGGTGCCAAAATAAGCGGAGTGTCAGTTAGCTGTCTCTTCTATGCTAATGACGCTGTCGTATTTGCAGACAACGAGCATGAACTATAAGTCCTGGTGAATAATATGTATGAGGTATGCATGCGAAATGATCTGATGATGAATGTGAATAAGTCCAAGGTAATGATTTTTGAAAAAGAATAAATCATGATAGTCTGCAACATTAGCGTGAATGGTAAAAATTTGGACCAAGTAGATGAGTTTGTGTATTTGGGTAGTATGTTTACAAAAGATGGGCGAGCTACTACTCTCTGGGGAAACGGAATGATGGTTGGTTAGTTTAATTAACAGTAACTTTTCTAGCACAAAAACACTCGCGTACATTGTGTTAACTGCATTTAAATAAAATACCAAATATTATATCTTAATATAGATGGTATAAGGAAGACGGATAACAGTTGGGGTAGGAGTGAAATATGAAGTAAATAAATAAATAAACAATAGTATTATGAAATAAAGTAGTTAAAATAAATATGTATGTTACCTTTGCAATTTCGAGTATTGGCATTTTGGTATGTTTTTGTAGATATATATAGCTAGCCAATATTGTATGGACATATTCCACACTCTGACGGAATCAACTAGTGTATAGGCCATCTCATATTCCAATATTTTAATAGTTTGAATAGTTTTAAAATCATATTTTAAAACTTTAGCTTCTTTCTGTGAACTGAAAATCATGTATTTTTTATACACAAAATAAATCATAAATACACTCAGAAAATTGCTGATTGATTTTACAAAGAATTCTCTTCTCGAATTTAGTTTTCCAGTAAATTTGCTACAAACGCTATTTTATCAATATTCGTGTATCTTCTACTTCTTAGTGTAGGCTTTGTGGCAATTTGTTGACCTCCTGCGAGGTCGACTCCCAGCTATCGATCCATATCTTTGGTGGTCTGACAGGGAGTCGTCTACCTTGGGGCTGGCCGTGCAACACAATGAAGGGGAGTCTGGATGGATCCATTCTCCTCAAGTGTGCATTCCAGTATCTTTTACTTTGCCCTCCCCACCTAATGACATCCTCTACCTCGGATATCTTATCCGTGAATTTCTAATTCTCTCTTGCAGTGTCTTGCCAGGTATATTTCTGAGCGTCTTCATTTCTGACACTCTTAGGGCGTTTTTTTTGTGATTGTGGTGTCCGCCCTGCACTTGATCCCATATGTCACGATGGGTCATGTATGAATAAAAACATCTTTTTTACATAGATAACTTAAAATTTTATTTTTCTTAAAATTAAAAAATCGTTCAAAGAAGGGTTAATATTAGCTAATTTTCGTAACATTTGTAAGCCGCAATTTTTTTTATAAAATCTTCAGACTCACGTTATCTCATTGCAGACACTCCTGTCTGTCGGTCCACGGGAGGTTGTATTATTTCCATCTTCGGGATATGCACCAAGTCCTGCTGCTCCAGAAATACACTCGGCTACCGCTAGGCCGAGATAAATAAAGAATTTGAAACGCAGCCACTGCAGGGAAGCGAAGATCAGTTTGTACAATAGATGGCGTCTTGTATACTCTTCATCGAACAGATACTAGAAATGCAAAATAATGTTTTTTTTTTTTTAAGGACAGTCACTTTCAGGCCAAGCAATGAAGATTATTTTTAATGTTCACAAATATCTTGAGGATTTATATTAATCCAGCATGGGAACTTCCAGACACCATTAGCCAAGAAACTAGATATTCCTCAGCTGTAAGGTGAATGTCGGAACATAGCCCATGGACCCCAGAGCTTGGCTGTGTCAGCTCTGTACAGTATTTAACCAGGTGGTGGTCTAGGGGATAGAATACTTGGCTCCTGATCCAAGGGACATGGGTTCAAGCCTGGACACGACCAGATTCCTTCTTCATAATAATGAGCTATTTTCTGCTCACATTGAAGATTGTAAAATGAATTCTAATATCATTGATATAAGTCCTTGATGTTAGTCTTTTTTTTTTTTTTAATAAAAAATACATAATACAGAAAGACATTTTATAAGAACTAGTTATAATATCCTTCAGATAAACACCTGCAAGGATCAAATATTGAAATTGAAACCATGAAACGATAAATAGTATCTAATAAGATAAAATCAATAAACAATAAAATCAATAATCAATAACAAGAAGAAAAAAAACAATTAAGAAATTATAATTTTAATGAATTTAATTTTTATAATCTTAAATAATGAAAGCAAAAAAAAATTATACAAAATTTCTTTATTATTATGTATTTAGTGTGCTTCCACTTGTGTTTATGTTCGACCGGTTTCGGCAGCTTGCTGCCATCTTCTGGTACCTCACAAGTAGAAGCACACTTAATATATAATAATAAAGAAATTTTGTATATATTTTTTTTGTTTTCATTATTTAAAATGACCTTCTACCAAGAAATTTCAATTAAAAATATGAATTATTTTATAGTCTTTGCTATTAAGCCGATAGCATTTTTGTCAATAAAAAAATAATACGTTTATTTATTTCAATGTTTGAAATATTGTTGGGTTTTCCAATCATATAAAAATAAATTAGATTTTTTGTAAACGCACTGTCATTCATACTATTGCAAACGATCTTCCTATAGTAAATGAACTCTAACTTGATGAATTACTGCAGCAAGAAATATATTATTAAAAAATACTAAAATTATGTATCAAGACTTAAAAAAAAAACAAAGCGAAACAAAAAAAAAACGTGATATAGGTATGTTATGTTCAGCTATAAGAATATCGCGTTAAACAAAGAATTTCCTTTTAGTTTGATAGATTGGCATCTTTCAGTTTACGCACAATGCACATTGGTATTTATTTTGTTCTCGTGATGATGTTATTTTTCTTACCTTTAGTGGCCAAAGACTTTGACAAGAAAGCTGGACTGCGGTGAAGAAGAAAACCAATAATAGTTTCCAAGACACAAAACCCAAATTGTTGACCTTTCTAGAGAAAGGCAAAAGGATGAAATCTTCATAAACTTGGTAGCGAAAGTATGGACCTGCAAAGAAAAAATAAAACCACGTTGACCCGCTTAATTAATATACCACTTCCTTTAGAAAATTATAATAATGAACTAAATACAATTAAAAATATAGCTAATAATAATGGTTACAATAATAATTTAATCGATAATATTTTAAATAAAAAATAAATTTACTACAGCAATTTTATATTCTCCAACTCCCATCAATAATAATATAAATAATAATGAATGGCGTAGATAGTTATATATTAATAATTTAACGAATATAATTTCAAAACAACTCCCATGTGACATTAGACCCGCGTTTTATGCAAACAATAATAAAGGTAAATTAATAAAAAATAATAAAGACAAGGAAGATAAATTTTCTCAATCGGGGATTTATAAACTGAAATAGAATGATTGCTCATCTTTTTATGTAAGTAAAACAAAGCGTAATTTAAAATTAAGAATAGAAGAGCACATAACATTTGCTAACCATCTCATTAAAAAATATCATTAATTTAATAAACATAATCTCGTTGAAATTTTGCATTTTAATAATAGAAATATAACTTTGAGCAATCTCGAAATATTATAAATTAAAAAAGCAAATAAATTTAACGTCAAGTCCTATCTTTGATTTATTTCCTTTGTTGTAAGTAATTACCTGAACCCCAAGATAAAATTTAAATTATTATTTTAATTTTTAAATAATTCATAATATTTGTTACAACAAAAGCATAAACGTTCCGAAATAAATCTGTCAAAACTGATCATATTTGTAAACAATTTTATAATATTTTAAATATTATGTATCTTTATAATATCTCTGAGAAAGGACCGGTTGTTCGAAACATGTCTGATATTCAATTTTAAAAAAATTATAGTTAATGTTGTATTTACAAATTATTTAAAACATCTACAACACAAAATATGGCGAACATAAAAGAAACATATAAATTATTGATTTAAGACGAGATAAAATAATGGTTACGTGTTATGTTTGGTCAGTGCAATAACATGCACTCTCAAGTGATAGTCGACATATTCACACCTGAGGATGGAAGTCACCTTCGAAACATGTCATGGTTAATATTTTAATTTTATAAAAATATTTAATAAATTTCTTCTTCGCTAGTTTCAATCCAATGGATTGATTTGAAGCAAACTATAACATTTTTTACGGGTTCTTGAGATGCCACTTGGGTCTTTAATGTAGTAGTTTCCAGTTGCTTTCCACATTGTTATTTCAGTTCCAATATTATTCAAATTCAGCTTTCTAGTAAATCAGCTACAAACACATTTTTACCGATATATGTTATGTACACATATCAATGAACAAAATCTATATTTTTTTTTATTATTTGTCTTATATTCTATGAAATAGATAACTAAAAGCAACATTTTTGTCATAAATTAAAAAAAAATCAGGCAATGAAGGGTTCACCTTCTGCGCAATCTCAGGATTAAGACTTTAAAAAATACAGTTCGGAACGACTGATTCCTCTGTTTCTTACTATTTCAACTAACAATGGTGACAAGTTGTGTTAAAGCATTTTAAAACTTAACGCTCAAAACCTCTGATTAATGCTCTAGAACAGGGGTCTCTAAACTACGGCCCGCCAGTGTCATCAATCAGGCCCGTGACAGCTAATAGCGTATTGTTGTTGTGATAAGTTGGATAAAATATACATATTTATTTGCTACTTAAAACTTAATGACAAGTATAATACGTAGAAAATTTAACTTCTTCTTCTTCTTCCTCTTAGTTTAGGTCGTATGGCCTGTTGTGACGGTGGGCTGTCCTGAGATGATGATGTCCAGCCATCTCTCCATCTCTTTGGCGGCCTTCCTGGTAATCTTTTGCTGCTTGGATTTTCATTTTTAACAATTCTTGTATTCTCCATGCGGTCCACGTGGTCTCTCCAAAAGCGCGTTCTGCTTCTTCCCCATTTCACTATGTCTTTAACACCACAGACAGACCTTATCGTTTAATTTCTGATCCGATCTCTGAGGGTTTTGCCTGCGATGGAGCGTAGGGTTCGCATTTCTGCTACTCTAAGAAGGTTCTTAGTTCTATTGGTGTCGGCCCTGACCTCTATTCCAGACGTCATGATGGGGCGATTTTATAGATAATGACAGGAAAATTAAAACGGTTTTGGCCCATGGAACTTACTGCAGTCATCAGTATGGCACTAAGGTTTGAAAAGTTTGGAGACCCCTTCTAGAATGTTCTAGAGTTAAATCTATTTGAATTAGACTGGTAATGTAACTAATGTTCACGTTTGTTCATTGAAAAATAGCTATCATTAGAATGAATACATTAGAAATTGCTTTATCGTTGATTAATCACCTGTTAGAAGTCCCAAGTAAGAAAATGAATAATGAAATAAGTCCAAAAAGTCGAGCGTTCTTAGATCATTACAATTGTTGTCTGAACTCTGGTCTGAGTCTGGTTTTGTAACTTTGGCTGGATGGCTTTTGTTTAATATATATTCTGGATTTTGTTTGCTTCTATCTGCGGCATGGATCTCAAATGCGACTCCAACAATTTTCAGTGTTAACATCATCAGCAAAAGATTTTGCATCTCATCTTTTCTCTTATCCCAGAAGAAAACAATGCGGAAAACAGTGATGTACGTGAACATAATGGCGAAGGCGACATGGTGACATTTCCTGAAATCAAATAAAATAAATAAAAACTCCATTCCTGGACAAAGGCCTCCTCCATTCGCTTCCATGTCACTCTGTCTTGTGCAGACTGCATCCAGGTTTTTCCGACGTGTCTGTTCAGATAATCCTTCCACCCCTGCGGTCGCCCTGCACTTCTCTTTGCCATCTACGGTCTCCAAGTCAGTCTTCTTGTCCATTTTTCATCTGAGCTTCTGGCTACGTGACCTGCCCATTGCCATTTTAGAGTCGCCACCCGGTGGATGATGTCTGTGACCTTTGTTTTTTCTCTCACCGTATCGTTTCTGACTCTGTCTCTTAGGCTTATTCCTAACATGGCTCTATGGGTCACTCGTAGTTTCTCGGCATTGAATTTCGTTGTCGTATTTATGACAACAAAATTCAATGACGAAATATTAAAAAAAAATGTCACAATAATATTGGTATGTTGGCACTTAACATTAATTTGAAATTAATATTTAATACGAATGAAAACGACAGTTTTCTAGAAGTTTTATTATATTTTATGGGAATGATGTTTCGCCCTTCTAAAGCATTATCAAATGTAATACATTTGATAATGCCTTAGAAGGGCTAAACATATTCCCATAAAATAAAATAAAACTTCTATAAAACTGACATTTCATTCGTATTAATTATTTAATATGGAGTTTTACATCAATGTTCAAGAAAAAATAAATAAATTAAAGTTAATAGTTTAGTAATTGAAATGGATTTTTTGCACATTATAATATAAGGTTTACATTTTGGAATACATGTTTGTACTTTGAAAAATGTTAATCCCATAATTAATACGTATGAAAACGTACACCTTTTAGAAGTTTTATTATATTTTGTCTGTTAAAAACATTTGATAATGTCTTAGCCAGGCGAAACGTGTCATTCACATAAAATATAATAAAACTTATAAAAAACTGACGTTTTCATTCGTATTAATTATTTAACATGGAGTTTTACATCATTGTTCAAGAAACAATAAATAGGTAATATTATATGTTACTTACTTTGGTCCAACACGGATAATAAGAAAGATTGTAGAAGCTCCTACCAGAACGAAATGCCATAGATGTACTCCGAAAAACAAGAGAGTCATCAGAAAACCCAAAACCGTTCCAATCCATTTTCTCAGTAGAATGTTATGGATATTCTTGTACAGGAATCCAAAAGCGGAGAAAAACAATAAAAATAATAATCCAGTCAAGTCATGTTTCGTTCCGAGATGTTCTACAATGAAACGCATTCTACTGTTTTATCTACAGATTGTAAATGACCATTTTTTTCAAGATTCAGAGTAGTCCATTTTGCCATCTGAAATTAAATATTTTATCACTGAATTTTTGTATAAATCCCTTATTACAATAGAAAATATATTTTTTATCTTTACAGACGTAAAATTTCTAAAAGATTAATAACTAACTAACCATCACGCCGTTTCCCCGGAGGAATGGATCGCCACATTGTTCTATCCTGGCATAATTCTCGCGCCTCTTCACATTCACACATCGTGACATGCACGCTCAAAATTAATATAATTTCATTAATATTATAAATATTACTAACTAAATAACTAACTAAGCATTACGCCGTCTTCCGAAGGGGTAGACAGAAATAATTGACTGCCACACTTTTCTCTCCTGACATATTTCTTTCGCTTCCTCAACATTCGTACATCATTCAATATTTGAATTATTTAATCGTACCGCGTTTTCCTCTGTCCTCCTCTATTAGTAGTTCTATTGACATCGTTAACACATACTTTTTTGTACCATTCTTTCATTATTTTCAAGTGTCCAAACCATTTTAATGATCCTTCCATTATTTTATTTATAACACCATCATTCGTACCGCATTCACTTCTTATATTTTCATTCGACACTCGTGCACTGCCATTCTAGCTTTTTTTAATAGGTTTTTGCTTGCGATGACAACTTTAAGTGTACCATTCACTTTGTTGCCTGCCCCAACCCTTCTTTCAATACACGAACTTATCTACTTGCTAATGTTGCAGACTGTCATGATTTCATCTTTTTCATGTAAAATAATAATGTTTCGAAATAAAACCAAATATTTAAATAAACTTTTATCCCGCTTACCAATTATGCAATTTGTAGTAAAATAGATGAACTGGTTTTAGTCACGGTTAAACATTAAAGACTTGAATTTGAAATATGAATGAATTCTATTTCAAATATAAAATTACGCCTTCAATAATATTTCTTGCCTTTATTTGACAGATACTTAACACTCTACATATAATCGCAATGAATATAAATTGTTTAAATATTATTGTTTGATTATAAATTAAAACTAAAAAAACGGTCAACGCAAGTAGACGGTCAGAATAGTGACTTCTGTGTTACTAAACTTTGCCCCACCCATTATAAAAAAAGATATCTCAGCAACTCAGATTCATATCGAAGGATTAATGACTTCTCTAGATAGTTTTTCAATACGTGTTTTTCATATAATCTTTAGTCACCTTGACACTTAAAGACGAATTATAAGATTATTAAAATCAAGCAACGCAAGGTCTCAATGATACATTATTAAGATTTTTCTTCTTTTAATAGAGATCTCATGATCTATGGCACATAAATCAT
Organism: Lepidostoma basale; assembly: GCA_022606425.2. NCBI lineage: Eukaryota > Metazoa > Arthropoda > Insecta > Trichoptera > Lepidostomatidae > Lepidostoma > Lepidostoma basale. Next base: position 59,984 of record JAHDVF020000595.1, on the reverse strand, counting down.
GTCTTCTGGGAGGTCCAGAGATGGTGATGTCCAGCTGCCCCTCCATCTCTTAGGTGCTCTTCCAGAAACACGGATTTCGCAAGCGGCTGTATTTGCGAGTCTATCACTATCTTTTCTGGTTACATGGTCCCTCCAGTATCTTCTTCTGGATCTACTCCACCAAAAGATTTAAAATCCTGAAGACTGTTTTCGCCTCCAGTCGAACATCAATAATTTTGTTAACTGGAGTCACGGTAATCCAATGCAATTCAATGTCGCTAAATGCGTTATGCTATCTTTTACTAGAGCATTGAGAACTGTATATCATAGATACACAATGAACAACCAGCAACTAGCACATGTATCTACGATGAGATATCTCGGAATCATCTATGAGAGTAGACTGACTTTTCGTGCACATATATAGAGAGGATTTGTGGCATTGCACTGAGGATGTTGAGGTTCATCGTCCGGACCGGAAGAGTTTTCAGGGATCCCAATGTGCTCAGAGTCCTATACAACTCATTGGTTCGGAGCAGACTCGAAAGTGGTTCTGTGACATGGAGTCCTCACGAGGCGAGATATTCCGTTATGCTGGAGAGGGTTCAGAAAAAAATTCTGAGGTATCTCTACATGAGGGAGTATGGTAGGTATCCGAGGCTCTTTCCCACGGCATTTTTTTTGAGAATGTTTGGGGTCAACTCTCTGCGGCTTCGAAGAGATGGGCATCTCATAACCCATTTCTTTAGATTACTCAAGGGATATTTCGAGAACTCTGCCGTGCTGGAGGGTGTTTTTTGTCCCTGATAGATATCTCCGACAGCGACAGCATAGATTGTTTTGCCTACCGACCTCCAGAACCAACCTGCCTGTGGTGACACCGGTGGGAAGAGTAATTAATCTGCTGAACGCGGTCTCCTCGGAGGTCGACGTCTTTCATATAAGTGAAAGTTCGTTCAGAAGGCAAATACTCTTAATTCTGGAGAGTATCCTGTCTTCCTAATGTCGAACCATCTCACATGCTTTTCTGGTAGTATACTATACACGATATATTATTTTTCCTTTGACTTGGACATGGATCTTCTGGCTTACAGAGGTTCAGCTCATGTGGCTATTCCTCTTACGTCTGATGGAAACATTGTTGGAAGGTGATTTGATGGGTTGTTAGTTTATGCGAGAGCATGGTTTGACAGCTGGAGGTGTTTGGGTCGTAATTTGAGAGGTCTTTATTGTGGGGTTAGGATGTGAAGGGAGTCCTTTAAATGTTCTCAATAGATGCCTTAAAATTTAATTTTGTAATGTGTATTGATGAAATAAACTGATTTGATTTGATTTGATCCTTTCTGGTTACATAGTCCCTCCAGTATCTTCTTCTGGATCTACTCCACCGAAGAATATCTTCTATTTCGTTAGTTTATTTATATCTGCGTTACGTACACGATCTCGGAGGGTTTTATAGTAAATCTTTGGACCATCATTTCAGATGTTCTTAGCAGACCCTTGGTTCTTACAGTGTCGGCCCAATCTTTCACCAGACTCGTCAAAGAGATTAAGGAGGTCCTGAAGATCACTGACACTTTCAGCCAGTAATACAACTTCTATCTGAATGTGTTAAACTGCTTTAGAGAAAAAGTACAACTAAACATTCCATGTGGACTGTTCTTTCGTGTGGCAAGCATCAAACGCGTATCGTGTATATATCGTGGTTAATGGAGCAGAATAGTGAAAAGTAGGTAATTGAAATACTCGTATAACGCTGTTAATAATAATTGAGGTAAAGAGAAAACCCCAATATTGTTAAAGTGTTTCTTGGAAAATATAATTTGATTACTTGCGTAAAAAAATCTCATATATAAAGAATTATACATATTTATGTTATTTTACATTATGCCTATGTTCACCTGCTCTATTTATTCTTGTACATACATCTACACGCATTTCATTGAAATTACATTTATTAATTCCCTATCAATGCGAAAAATTTCATTCCCATATTATATCTATCTCTTATGTATTAAATTACTATTTGCTTCTCTACTTATTGTACGAAAATGTTAATCTTTACCAAACTGTTCTCGAATATTTTTTTTTAAATTGTCTTCTGTTTTTCTTTTTTCTGACTTACTCTCATTTGTTTTCTTGTTATATTATTTGTAAATATGTTTTTTTTAATTGTTAATTTTATTTTTGTGATTATAAACGATTTGGATGTGTTATTCTGTAATGTTTATAATTTTTTGAATAAATTGAAATTGAATTATATCATATATTGATAATTGACCTTTTTATCTACTTTTCCTTCATCTTATTCTTCTTCTCCTTCTTCTCCTATTTCTCTTTCTCCTTCTTCTCCTGCTTCTCCTTCTTCTCCTGCTTCTCCTTCTTCTCCTCCTCTTTCTTCTTCTTCTTTTCCTTCTTCTCCTTCTTCTCCTGCTTCTCCTTCTTCTCCTGCTTCTCCTTCTTCTCCTTCTTCTCCTGCTTCTCCTTCTTTCCCTTCTTCTCCTTCTTCTCCTTCTTCTCCTACATCTCCTTCTTCTTCTTATTTTCCTTCTTCTCCTTCTTCTCCTTCTTTTCCTTCTTCTCATTCTGCTCTTACTTATCCTTCTCCTTCTTCTCCTTCTTCCCCTTCTTCTCTTTCTTCTCCTTATTCTCCTTATTTTCCTTATTTTCCTTCTTATCCTTCTTTTCCTACTACTCCTTCTTCTTATTCTCCTTCTCCTTCTCCTTCTCCTCTCTTTTCTCATTCTTATTTTTGGTTTACAATTCTTTGTCTGATGGCTTTATAATCCTTGAGATAAAACAATTAATTAATTGTAAATACTTAAAAATCTGGAATGGAGATATGATATTGTACTTCTAAGACATCAGGGTACGGTTCTGAAAGCTAACTTTTTTATTGTGGCTGGTCTTCACCCGTGGATCAGCCATAGATCTACCATAATTGCAAGACACACCTGTGTAATTTTGCGGCAGGAATAAGATTAATAGGTTCGAATATACTTAACTCGAATTGAAAATCTGACTTCGCACATTGGCTCTAACTCAAAACTACCTACGTGAGCAAATACAAATAAGCAAACCGCCTAATTGTTCTTCATACGTGTGACGAAATGTCGGCCGAAGGACAAAGCACACAATACGATCGCGGTGAAGATGATACCAATGAACAGGAAAACCAGTTGAAACTATTGACTCCTTAACAAATTGAACGCGGAAACATATTGACAAATGGACTACCGAAGTTATTTTATAAGAAACGAGTCGTTAAAGAATGTGGTATTTCATAATATCGGTGGATTCTTGGGTATACTAAAGATTTAAAAATTTCTGACGCCTAAGATAATCTTCTTCTTCTTCTTCCTTGTTGACCTATGTGGTCTGTTCTCCAGAGTGTTGCTCCTCCTGTGAGGTAGATTCCCAGCTGTCCTTCCATCTTTTAGGAGGTCTTTCACGAGGACGAATCCCATGAGGCTGATTATGCAATGCAATATAGGAGAGTCTGGTGGTGTCCATTCTTTGAACACGACCGTACCAGTCCCTTTTTCACTGCCTGCCCATCTTATAATATCCTCAACCTCAGATATCTCTCTTATTCTGGGGTTCCCCAGTGCACGACAAGTTTGGCGAACCGAACCATGATTTTCAAAATAAATTTGCACAATTTGCAAGCCCTGTTCTGACATCAGTCTATTCATGGTAAAATGGCAAAATGTACTGACTACAAATCAACTGTCAACTGTTAAATTGACAGTCTGTAAAAACAATGTTATCAGTTTAAAAACTAAACTATTAAAAAAAACACTCTATACTTTCACTAATATGAAAGACGTCGATTTCCGAGGAGACCGCGTTCAGCATACTAATTGCTCTTTCCACCGGTGTCACCAGAGGCAGGTTGGTTCTGACGGTTGGTTGGTAAAACAATGAGTGCTGTAACTGTCGTAGATGATCTATCAGGGACAAAAATACCAAAAACTTCCAGCACGCCCGAGTTCTAGAAATATCACTCTTCGAAACTGCAGAGAGTTGATCCCGAAGTTTCCCAAAACAAATACCGTGGAATAGAGCCACAGATAGCTACCATACTCCCTCATGTAGAGATACCTAAGAAATTTTGTAAGCTTTCGCAGAAGTACTTAACTAATTAATTAACAAACTAACCATAACGCCGTTTCCCCAGAGGGGTAGGCAGAGAGGATGGATCGCCACATTGTTATATCCTGGCATAAGTTTCGCGTCTCTTCTACATTTACACATCGTGAAATGCACGCTCGTCGATTGTTACTACTGCGAACATGGCCGCCTTTCAGTAATTGATTAATTTGGTAATACCATGTCTTCCAAGGTCTCCCTCGACTTCTTTTTCCATTCACACTACTTGTAAATATCATTTTAACCATTCTACCCTTATCCATTCGTTCCATATGTCCAAACCATTTTAGTGACCCTTTCTTATTTTATTTATCACGCATTCATCCGCCTTACATTCCGTTCTTACTTCATCATTAGATATTCTATCATACATTGTTTTTCCGCACATTCTTCTTAGTGACCTCATTTCTACGGCATTTATCCTACTTTCATCCTTCTTCTGCCAACTCCAAGCTTCACTTCCATACATAAGGGTCGTGACTAGAACTCCATTGTGCACTGCCATATTTGCTTCAGTCGATATATTTCTATTTGCGATAATGACTTTGAGTGCATCATTTATTTTGTTTCCAGCTCCAACCCTTCTTCCGATATCTTTCTCTATTCTTTTATCTCTTGTAAACATGCTTCCCAGATTAACAAATTCGGTAACTTGCTCTAATTTCTCACCGTTCGCACTTATGTCACAATCCGTCATACATTCTCTTCCTTTTCAAATACCATAACTTTAGACTTTGACACGTTCTAATTTCTCACCGTTCGCACTTATGTCACAATCCGTCATACATTCTTCCTTTTCAAATACCATAACTTTAGACTTTGACACGTTCATCACAAGGTCATACATCGTACATTCTTGACACTAGGACTTATATTTCGTCTATACTGTCAGCGATTAAAACAGCCGCCTAAACAAATTGCCGAAGTATCATTTATAAACAGTGTTAAATGTATTTCTATTCATCCAATATTAATAGAGTTTATCTCGTACACACAAGAACAAAGTTTGTATTTTATTTATATAGACTATTTTAAACACACATTCATATGTGACATAATCTTATAATATGTCATTCATAAGCTGAATGGTCCAATCAGAATAATTTGCGTTCACGTGTGTGGGTACCTGTCTAATTTCAAATTTGGAAACAATAAAATTCTTAATTGACTACTATGAAAACTTGTTTGGATCATATGGTCACGCAAAAATAACTGTCGATTGTTATTGGTCGTAAATTATGCATTGTAATCTCCCATTTGTGTAATTGAATACTGGATTGTTTTGCAAATCAAATTTTATATTGATGATGAATATAACATTGACAAGATCGGCGGTATCAGGTTGTTTCAAAGACATCATATAGAGTCACGTTGATGGTATATTAGATGAATCTTATAAAACATTACGATTCATATTACGTATATGCAAACCCTTTCAGAACATCACGACCCTCAAAGTTCTTTATATAACCATGGTTCGCTCACTACTCGAATACCTCCTTACTTTGCAGCGCATATTCAACGCATTGAAATGGTCCAAAAAACTTTCATTAAACACATCAATTTCAAAATGTGCAGGTCGTTTACAAATTATAATTCTAGTATTAATTTTATCTCAATAGAGACGAAGATGCAAACCGGAAACTGAATATGGTGATCGAGGTGTTTACAGGACTTACCGACTTATGACCTGTCATTGGTTGGGTTAAGCGCACGCTTTATGTAATTACAACATTCCCCATTCCACCTCTCTTATGACCACCATGTCTGACAAATTTTTGGAAGTTGTATATATGTTAATATCCACCACAATTCACATGTCAGTTTCAATTTTCAGACCAGCTCCATCTTTGAAGATTAGATTTAAGCATTAAGCAGAAGATCTTTATAACGATAATTATAATTCTATACTTATTTTTTGTCCTTGGACTTTCTCGAAAATCTTTAATTATTCATTATTACTATTATTAGTATTACTATTATTATCTTTGACGCACTAAAATATTAGGTTTCTTTATTCTTCTTATATACAGTAGAATCTGGATAATTGGAACCTGGTTAATAGGCAAAACTCTATAATTGGCAAATAAAGTTACGGACCCACCTCCTTGGAGCACCCAAACACCTTTAATTGGAAAAAAGAAACCTGTTTAATTGAACTCGACATTCTGGCCCTAAACCTATATAATTGGAGAGCACTGCCTTCTCGATCTCTGTAAACTGACAAATCCTCAGTATTTGTTTTGTACTCATCGAAGGTGGTCCAATTTAGATCGCAATGAATCTCGCAAAGAATTTCACAACATTTTTAGCGTGTGAAGCAGGCCCATATAACTTATTGTTTATATGTTTATGCACACATGTCCAATTACAATTACTTATTAAACTTTTTTTTATTGATTGTTTTATGCATCAATCCATAAATTGTTGTTATTGCCTTTCTGTTTATGTGTTTACAAAACCTGGTTAAAAAACCAAAGCACAATCTGGACCTGGATATGAAAAACTGTATAATTGAAAAACATGGTTAATTGATCATCGTAGGCCTGGTCCCTTGGAATGCCAATTATACAGATTCCGCTTTATTTATATACATATGTCAATTGCTGTACCATATTTGTGATAGCAAGTAATTGGCATTGTTTTGTTGTATCTATGTGTTTGTATATGTAAAATGAAATCTCTGTTTGTTACCCTCAATAAATATAAAATAAAATATAATAAAAATAAAATATTGAAAAATGAAATTAAGGTAAAAAAAAATTACATATAGCGTGGAGATCAGAGCGAATACCACAAGAACCAAAGAACCAAAGCTGAAGTGCGGATGGCAGATGTGGAAGCTGTGGAAAATAGCAGGAAAGACTCTTCGAGGTAGAGTGAGGAACACTGCTATCTGTGAAATCTGCAAGGTGAGAGATATTGTCAGATGGGCCAGACAACGCAGAAGATACTAGAATATGTAAGTACAGAAAATGGATCCCTCCAGAATCCCACGTGTTTTGATTCCTGATTAGTGTTGTCACCAAAAAGATGAAGGGACAGTTGGGAGTTAATTTCCCGAGAGAGGCCAGCCTGATAACAGGAATAGACCAAGGGTCTAAAAGGAGAAGAATAAGATAAAGGATCTAGTGCATAAATAGCGTATTGTGCTAATAATAAGTCGACAGTTTCGCTTCATTCAGTAAGGCATTTTGTGATCTGTTTAGACAGGATATCAAATTAGGTCCTGTGATGACAACGTCCAACTTTCTCTCCATCTCTTTAGTGGTCGTCCTGATGGTCGACGGCCCTCTGGAATCTTGTGCATTATGATCTCAGGAATCGCTGAGTCCATCCTCTTGATGTGGTTCCTCCGGAATTTTTTTTGTTCTTATACACAAATGAGACATAACAAACGAAAAACATTTAGGCGTCTCATTTGGACCCAAAATGGTAAACAAAAATACAATATCGATACGATTTTAAGAGAAAACATACAAGTATTAGAAGGAACCCAAATACGTCGACGTCAGTGAGACTTCTTTGCCTGCAGGGTTCTACCCACGTCTCTTCTTCTTTTCTATTATTCTCTACCCATCTTCTCTTCTTTCTTCTTCTTTTTCAATTGCCCTGTCGGGTCCCCCCAACGTTGGCGATCACCTCAGCGAACCTGTTCCTGTCCTGCGCCGCTCGGAACAGCTCCTCCACATCTCGGGTACTGGTCCACTCCCTCACGTTTCGCAGCCAGGACATTTGTCTCCTACCGGTCCCTCGGCGTCCCTCAATTTCCCTCCAATATCAGTTGGAGAAGGTGGTACTTTTCCCCACGCAGTATATGACCCAGACGTGAAATATTCCGAACCTTGATAGTTGATAACAGTTCCCTGTCAACTCTAGCTCACTTTAGGACTTCGGTATAGGTAACCATGTCTGTCCAGGGAATTCTGAGCATTCGGAGATGGAGCCACATTTCAAATGCTTCCAGTCGGTTCATTGAGTTGACTTTCAAGGTCCATGTTTCACATCCATACAATAAAAGAGACCACACATGGCATTTGAAGACTACAGGGGAAAAACAAGGAATGTCAGTTAAAATTCAAAATAAATGTAATAATGCCATCTAGCGGCATTTGTACGTATCTATCCACAGTAAAATTTTCATTTTCAAAAATCATCTGTGTCATCGACTATGGCCAGATAATCCATTGGTAATTGCTAAGAAATATATAGACTTTGATTAGCTTTATTCTCAATTTATTCAAATTAACCTTCTACTGACATTCCTTGTTTTTCCCCTGTAGTCTTCATTTGATCATTCTCTGGCGGAGTTTTAGGTTTATGTTATCATTGCAGAAGAAGGGTTTCATTTTATTAAATGTAGCTCTTGCTGCCTCAATTCTGCATTTTATCTCTACACCTGGGTGAAGGGATTGCATTAGTATGCTGCCTAGGTATTTAAATTTTTCCACCTTTTCTTTTTTTCTCTTCTTTACCGACTGTAATATCTGTCGTTGGTAGAAATCAGACGCCGAAAAAGCTAATCGATGTGATGGACCATCGCAAGACAGGGAACAGATAGAAGGGCATCCAGAATCCTGGTGTGGAAACCATGTGAAAGAATGGAAACCATCGGTCGACCCCAAAGAAGATGGGCTGAGGAACTAATTCCAGACAGGGGAAGAAAACGGATGAAAGAGGCACAGGATAGAGAGAAATGGAGAACGTTTGAAGATACTTACATCCAGTAGTGGAAAGGAAATTATACAATGAAGGCTTGTCATGAGATTTAAAAATAATTATCTTAAACACACAATTTGTTTATTATGATTTATTCATTATTTCTAATAATGTATCACAGACATTTTTTCTACATTTATTCCACGATATTTAAACGTGTTGCCCGATACCAAAAAACAAAAAATATAAACACGTATTCACTTCCACAAATAAATAAACTCTTTTAAAAAGGAACATGCTCACATTTTAGAAAAACATTATTTTTGATTATATACTTTATATTGTATTTTTAACGTTTCACCTATTATTTTTCATTTCAATATAATGTCATGGGTAACGACTCGTGTCCTACAATCCACATACATTTTTTTCATAGAAATAAAATAAAATAAAATTTAAACAATATACACAAAATAATTGTGCCCCTATAATTTTAAATATATTAGCTTTATTATTAAAATTCATATCACTGTTATAAAATTCGTATCACAGTTATTATTTCTTCACTTTTTGAAAATGTCGCAACAGCTCTTTCGCCAACCGACGTTGGCATCATCGGGTGTTACATACAACTTTTTGTAACACCTGATGATGCTAACATCCGTTGACGAAACAGCTGTCGCGACATTCTCAAAGAGTGAATAATAAAAATTGTGATATTATAACAGTGTTATATAAATTTTAACAATTAATAATAAATAAATTTAATCTTAGCATTACCATAGAAGTCATTATATTAATACTGCATAGGGGAAACTTCAGTATAACTGGAAAAAACATGTAAAAAAACACGTTAAACTGATCCAACTATCAAATTTTCTGCATTAAATTTTTGAAACAATGGATTTAATTTAAATATTCTTTGGACTATTTATTCAATAAATAAAATATTATAATAATACACTTTAAGTAATAATAAATAAAATAATAATACAAATTGTATCTACACCACTTTATTTGGTACCACCAACCGGTTTCGCTCACGCCGGAGCTTCGTCGGGGTGAGAAAGTAAACTAAATAATAAAATCACATATGAAGAACAACATATGAAAAAATATAAAATTGTGGGGGCAATAGGGGTAGGAGAAAGTGTGCGCGAGGACGAATAGAATGTTAGAATGGTGAGTCATGATCATTAGAAAAAATAATTTGGAGAATTTCTAATATAGATTTTAGTGGCGGACAGGGGAGTAAAATTTAATTTTTATTTTAATGGGAATATTTAAAATTATCTTCAATGGGGAACATTGCAAAAATGGGACGATGGGAATGATTAGTTTGATTATTAATTAAGGGTAGATAATTGTTAAGGGCTTTCTTAATTTCTAATGCTTCGAGTTTATCTAATTTTATCGTGAGCGAATCTGGTTGGTGTTACCAAATTAAGTGGTGTAGATACAAATTACTAAAAGTGAATTATTATTTTATTTAATAATGTCACACCACAAATTAAGTGCTTTATTTAATAGATTAATTTCATGATGATTCAATCATGATTCTCATTTGTTGAGGATTGTAGAAAAATATCAATAACAAATAATGTCATACGTAATATAAACCAAGCCCTCAAGGGCAAGTGGATAGCCAGAAAAATGAATTATATTATTATATATTATCAGTTAAAAATATATAATACTAAAACACTATGGCGTACGAGGGTAAACAGAAAAAATGTTCTGGAAGGTCTATGGCTTAACATTGGTGAATGTTTGATATTGATGAAAACATACGTTTTCTAGAAATTTTATTATATTGTATTCAATTGACAAATTTAATAAAATTAAACTTCTAAAAAAGACAGATTTTTTTTATTATTATTAAATACGTCATATAAAATTTTATAAACATTAAAATAAAAGCCTCTATCACCAAGAAACTTTAGATAATCCATTGTTTTGGCGAAAACACTTTAATATTTCAACATTATTAACTGTTTAATTGAAACACTGTTAAACAATATCACAATTGATTTAAATTCTATGAAATTGTCGCGACAGCTGTTTCGCTAACCAATGTAAGCATCATCAGGTGTTACGATCAACTGGCTAGGAACATATCGAAATTAAACACTTTCATAGAAATTAAATCAAATGTGATATTATATAACAGCTTTTTAATTAAACAGTAACAATTACCTTTCTTTAGAGAATTTAGATATAATAAAATATAGGTTGTTTTTTTAGAGGTTTGGTTTTTAAACTGACAACATTGTTTCTACATACTGTCAATTTAACAGTTGACGGTTGATTTGTAGTCAATACGTTTTGCCATTTTTTCATGAATAAACTGACGTCAGAACAGTGCTTGAAAATTGTGCAAATTTATTTTGAAAATTATGGTTTGGTTCGCCAAAATTATCGTGCACTACGTCCATTTTACGGTCGACATAATCGTCCATCCGAGCAAGTTCTTCGGAAGACCATGGATTGTTTTTGCACCACGTACTGTGGATAATACGCATCTACAAAGACGACAATTGTCGAAAATTGGATTTCACGATTGCGCTTCATTCGAGCTAGCCGTGGCGCTTATATGTCCGAAATCACTTTTAAACAATAATGGCATAAAATTATCTACTAAATAAAGCCAATATCATAGATATTGAAATTATTTTAATGTGTTTTTTTTATCATTTTGAATATGTATTGTATACCTCTAAAAAAACTGCCTATATATAAAAATAATACAGTTATTATATTAAATGAAATACTATCAATTTAATAGTAATTCTACTATAATTAATTAATTAATTAATATAAAAATGGAAATAGATCACCGAGACACGGTACATTAATTTTTCAACCTCTTTAGAGACAGAATAAATATATAGTATTTAGTTTTAAATAATCTTTAAATGATACTTATAACGTAGCGTCTTTCTGCAAATACGAAAGGGTTATTTTGCCTACAATATAATAAACTAAAAGTGTTAAGTAAGGAACGTAGTTCATAGCCGCAGCGTGTAAAAATATAACATCTGGTTGCAGGACAATGAAAGAAATCCACAAGTGTCCAAACAGATGAGCTTGCACTAGCCACATGACCACCAGGAATACCATAGATACCTGAAACAAACATATACCACAGATTAAAAACTCCTGCAATTAAAATGACGTTTAAATGAGTCCGTTTTTTAATAAAATGTTTAGGAATTTTTTTTTTGTGAATGTACTCGTATACTTATACTTGTACATGAATCCTGGATTTTCACCCATGGTGGGTGATTAATTCGTGAAATTTAATTGTATCTCAATATAGACGAAAATGTGTACGAAATGAAATTTAATTGTATCTCAATAGAGACGAAAATGTGTACGAAATGTGTACGAAAATGTAAAAACGATCATAAACAAAGATGGAATGGGGAATGATGTGGTTGCATAAAGCGTGCGCTTAACCCAACCAATGACAGGTCATAAGTCCTGTAAACACCTTGATCATCCATATTCAGTTTCCAGTTTGCATCTTCGTCTCTATTGAGATACAATTAAAAATGTTTAGGGCTGAATGCCAGATATTACCTCGAAACTGTCTAACTAACTAACCATCACGCCATTTCCCCGGAGTGGTAGGCAGAGAGGATGGATCGTCACAATGCTCTGTCTTGGCATACTTCTTGGGCTTCCTCTACATTCATACATCGTACCATGCATGCACGTCGATTATTCCGACTTCGAATGTGGCCGCCTTTTAGTAATTGATTAATTTGATCTGCCATATTTTCCTCGGTCGTCCTCGGTTTCTTTTTCCACTCACGCTGCTTGTGTATAACTTTTTAACCATTCTACTCTCATCCATTCGTTCCATGTGTCCAAACCATCTCAGGGATCCCTTTTTAATTTTATCCATGATTACATTTACCTTACATTTCTTTCTTATTTCATCATTCGATATTCTATCATACAACGTTTTCCCGCACATTCTTCTTAGTGCACTTATTTATACGGCGTTTATCCTGCTTTCATCCTTCTTTTGCCAGCTCCAAGCTTCACTTTCATACATGAGGGTTGGCACTAGAACTTCATTTTGTACTGCCATCTTTGCTTCTGTGGATATATTTATATTCCTCGTTATAAACTTCGAAACTATCACATTGTCTAAAACAAAGTGCAGAGAAACTACAAGTGATCCAAAGATCCATGAAATGTTCCGGTTCAAAAAGAAAACACATATTCGCACTGCATTCACTTCTTATATTTGCATTTGACACTCTATCATATTACATCTATCATATTGCATCTATCATATTACACGACCATACACAAGGGTCGATACAAGAACACCATTGTGAACTGGCATCTTAGCTTTTTTTAATAAGTTCTCAAATCATTTGTATTATTATTATATGTGTAACTCACCCATCCAGTGGTGTACTGAAATATTTTATGATATGGTTTTTCAGCCATTATATATACTCCGCAAATCACCATACTTGAATAAAATCCAAACTCCAGTCCATGCCAATAGGCACTCACAAACATCGTCAAAACGATTCTGTAAAAAAGAAAAAAAGTCGTTTTACTTATTCACTGTACTGTATGTAAATAAGTTAATTAATCATGTTTTAAATCTTTACATAGTTAAGTGTAAGCCATAGAAATTAGACAAAAGCACTACGCACAGAAGGATTCATTAAAAAAACTACGAGTGCTCAAATATATATTTTCTAAAACATAAATTATAATAAAGAAACGTAGTTCCTTTTTTAAATATGTTTCAACTTGTAACCTTGTAACGATAAACAAAACATGACATTTATGTTTTATGTGCCATAGAATAAGGATATATCTATTAGTTGAAAAAAAAAACGATATTTGTAAGAGCAAAATTAAAGTCAATTCTTCATATAAAGCACTCACTTTGTGGTTAGACATTTTAAATAATTATATAAATAAAACAACTTTGTATTTAACCACGGGTTATTTTATTGATGCCAACTAGTTTCGCTTGAACCCAAGCTTCATCAGGGCAGTATAACAACAAACATAAATTTTTTTTGATGGTTAGTTAGTTAAGTTTATTTTAAATAATAATTCAATTAAACTTGTTCCACTTGTTGTTTTTAATTCGACAGCGACTGGTGACTGGTGGTTCATTATTATTAAATGTTTAAAGTGTCTCCAAATTGTTTGCCTTTAGTTTCTTAACTCATACAAGGTTCCCTCTTTGGCGCATAGCTACCATGGTACAAAACGAAAGGATTATTATTTATAAAAACACATTCGTATAGCTTGGGAGCTCACCTGTAGTCCTTGAACAAAGCAACCCCAAAGAGTTCCTTGTGGATGTACCTTCCCATGAAATACTGCACAGTCCTATTCCAAGCTCTCCAGAATCCTGAGTGCCAAGGTGCAAAGTAGATCCCGACGAGGTCCAGGGTGTTGATAGTCTCATAATCATATTCAAGCTTATCTGCCTCCTTTTGAGAACTGTAAAAATCAAATTATTAATATGATTCATTTAAAATACACTACCAAGTCATCAAGGCAGCTGCAATCTCTGGTGCTATAAAATCCACAATATAGAAAAACAAAGACATGGCCATTAAGAGTATATGAGAATCTATAAAGCATGCGTAAGACCAATAATAACATATGGCGTTGAAGCAATGGCAGACACAGTCATGACCAAACAAATTTTGAGGACTTCCGAGATGAAAACACTGAGAATGAGAACGGGAAAGACACAGAAAGATCGCGTGAGTAATGCCAGAATTAATTCGATAATACGAGTAGGTTGAGGATATTTTCAGATGGAGTAGACAGCAAAGGAGGGACTGGTACGGTCATTTCCAAAGAATGGACACCACTAGACTCCCTACATAATCAGCCTCGTGGAAGACCACCTAAAAACTGGAAGGAGAGCTGGTTACTACCTCGCAGGTGGAGCAACCCTCTGGATAACAGACCACAAAGGTCTACAACAAGAAAGAAGAAGAATATTCATTTAAGAAACATTAAATTCACATTAAAAATCAATTTTGATTTATTTTTTAGTAATAAAACGATCATTAAGATGTTTTGGACGACCTTCGTGGCAGAGTGCGATAGCAGTGTCGTTGTCACGCTGTTTTTGGTCTGGTGTAGAATACACGTGACAAAAGAACGGCGCTTTCGCCTATTCTATATTAGTTACCTATAACATATCATGAGTACATAATTGCTAAAGACAAATTGGGTCAGAAGACCTGTTGCACACGAAAATAAATTCTAATGAAGATACAATGGTGAAGAAAGCATACGTCAACAATGTGTATAGAGAATAAAATCACTTGTTTTCTTTTAGCTATTTTCCAAGTTTTAATTCACAATAACAATTATTTTCATATGTTTCTTCTGCTCTTTGAAACAGGACATACTTCAATGTCCTGTAATTTCTTGGAGCTTGTTCCTGGGATGTAGATGTCCAGCTGTCTACCTCATTGTATATATTATACAGTATAGAAAGAATTAACCGTGAAAACAAACAGTTGTCCTGGACACACTCAAAACAATATGAATATCTGACATGACCATCATAACTGATGTCGGCTAAAAAATCACATAAAAGACTGTATGGCTTTTATTTATTTTTTTAAAGTATTTATTGTAGCTTCAACGAAGATACGAAACCACCTAATAAATACCTTGTTTTGAGGAAAACATAGGTATTCGGGAATTTTATAGATACTTTTTCCTCCTTGCTCAGGCTTTATTTATTGCTGTTTAAATATTGTTGCAAAAAAAGGAAATACCCTTGAAAGGCAATGACGAACGACAGTTTTACATATAGATTTCATTCAAACTACTCTCAAAGCTTTCCCAGGACTAATAAGAACATGCTGTGATATTTTCATATACATTTGTGTACAGCGTTTTTTTTTAACCCAATTACTGTATACAACTTTTTAGCTATTGATTCTCATGGCATGTGATAGGTCTTCTTCTTATTCTTTTTGTCCTATCACACCTCCGTGGTGCAAAGGGCCTTAAGGAACCTTCTCCACCCTACTCTATCGCATGCCTGATGCCTAACATCATCCCAAGTGAGGCCTGCCGCCTTAACCTCGTCCTGCAGGGTTCTTCTCCAGGTGGCTCTAGGTCTGCGTCGCTTTCTCTTTCCCCCCATAGGGGACCAGTCTAGTGCACCCTGAGCGATGCAGGCTGGGTTCCGTCTCAGAGTGTGACCGATCCACTGACATTTGCGTCTAGCGACTTGTTCTCTATGATAGGTAGCGACTGCGATAGGTAGTTGTAATATAATATCATACACTGTTTTTCCGGATATTCTTCTTTGTAATCTCAATTCCACGGCATTTACCATACATTCATCTGTATTTTGCCAGCTCTAAGCTTCACTTAAATACATAAGGGTTGGCACTATAACTCCACTATGTACTAACATATTTGATTCAGTGGATTTATTTCTATTTGGAGTGATGACTTTAAGAGCGCCATTAATTTTGTTCCTCGCACCAAACCTTCTTTCTGATTGATTCTTAGCGCCTTTTTCGAACCAACTTGGAACTTGGATCTTCTGGCTTACAGAGGTTCAGCTTGTGATGGTATTGAACCATCGTAGAGAGAGATACGTAAATTCAGATGTACGAAAATAAATTCAAATGGCTAGAAAATATAACACCTAACCAAGTGGGATGGATGTAGCGGTGCGGGAAGCAGAGGGGGACGAGGGGGAAGATTTGGGGATGGGTTTGGGGCGCGGGGAGCGGGGAAGGGTAGTGGGCCAGGGAGAGAGGTAGCTCGAGGCAGTGAATTTTCAGACCTAGCGTCGAGAGGTCGCATTTAGTATTGAATCGGTTTGTGTCTTTTGTTCTGATTACCAAGAACTTCAATTTATTTTGTGTATACGATTAAAGTGGTACGAGGGTGCGGCATATGCAGAGTTAAAAATACTAGATTAGAATCGGTGTCCAGAGCTGATCGACGGAAAGCTAAGTCTAGAATTAAGAATTTATATTTCAGGAAATTGGAACGTATGCGTTCGGCTTACTCCATGATTATACTATGCTTACGATTACATATTACATACATGTACCTAAATATATATACCTATATATATATATATATATATATAATATATCGATACCTTTCCTATACTGCACGTAATATAGCTCACTAACCCTCGGGCCAACGCATCGCGCCCGAAGCAGGTATTCACTAACTCATCGAATACTGAAATCTTAGTTATGGACATGTAGCGTTCTAACAAAATTTGCCATCTTCTATATAAATAAACATATAAACTTCGACTCATGCAAATTATGCTACATAAATATGGTTGACTGCTGATGAATGAAGACAGTTAGGAGAGGTTGGGATCGCGCGCTTCGGGACCCCACCGAAAGACGAAATATAAGGTAGTATGGTGAAAGACCCTGCTATCTGTCTATTGGTGGAGGTTGTCTCGAGGGTGAGTGGACCGACTGCTGATGAATGAAGACAGCTAGGAGAGGTTGGGATCGCGCACTTCGGGACCCCATCGAAAGACGAAATATAAGGTAGTATGGTGAAAGACCCTGCTATCTGTCTATTGGTGGAGGTTGTCTCGAAGGTGAGTGGACCGAACTTCGAAAACCCCTAATAGGGTGATGGCCAGGTTCATGGGTTTGAATCCCCAGGTCCACTGATTAAGGGTTGGGAAGTAGGTCGTCTGGTTACCAGACGATCCTGCTGTGGAGCAGTGGAGAAAAATCACCAGATTGACGAAAGATCTGGGTCAACGCGATACTAACACTATCATATCCCAATTCCCACAAATCCTTATACTCGTATACTTAATATATTATATTTTGACATTGTATTGTTATATAATTTGTACCTTTCAGGAAACTGTTCTTCATTGCATTATTATTTCGTTACGTTCGGATTTAAACAACTGTACGAATTTTATTTCAGGTTCGCTCTTATTTCATATTATTTGTAAACATTCATTTCAGGGCTACCACATTTTCTAGAAATAATATTTTGAATTTATATTTTGTAAACTTAGAGATATTTTAGGTTGTTTGGTTTACCTGTCCCTAGGAAATATTGAGTGACATATAACTTGATTACACGTGGGTTTGTCAGGATTGCTTAAAATATTCGGAAGGGTTAGGAATGATTAGCTTTAGAATGAAATTATCAGTATTCGCCAAATAAAAGGGCTTGGATTACATCGGTCATAACGAAGGGTCATACGGTATTATTTCTAGACGATCACGAAGGCCAACTCGCGTAAGGTAAAACACCCGTAAGCTCCATACAGGTGGATGAAGAAGGAATGACTGGAGGAAGCTCCACCATTCGCGGAGGAAGGTTAGGAGGGATTCTGCTTAGGTTCCTCGGGGAAAGCTCAATCCATCACATTTGGTGCCGTGACCAGGATGGAACTACCATAGTAGTTGATGATAACTTGGAAGGGTGGGAGGCGATCCCATCACAGTTAGGTGTCCTCATGGACAGCTCATTCCACCACATTTGGTGTCGTGGATAGGGCGATTCACCATATTTGGTGCCGTGACCAGGACGGGTCATCACAGTGATGATGACCAGGAAGGATGAAGGCTAGGTTCCTCATGGACAGGACGAACCACCACATTTGGTGCCGTGACCAGGATTAATTAATTCTTCACGTGTGTAAATCGATTCCACCACAAGCTCTAATGGCTATTCCTCTTACGTCTGTAGGAAACATTGTTGGAATGTGATTTTGTAGTTGTTTTATGATGGGGCTAAATGTATGGCCCGGAGTGTCCCTCCGAAAGAGGGCGAGGGGGGATTTAGGGTTTATGATAAAGTCTTACATTATTGTCAAGAAATGGAATACCAGTTAGATTTGGGATTGTATTTATAAAAAATGTCTGTTCCCGAGGGGATGATGGAGTTGTGGTAGGAGATAGCATCCTGCGTGAGACCATTTTGTTTGGTGGAGTACGTAGTGGGCTATCGGGGAGGATTTTTTTTATCCACATTGATTGCGGGAGGGATAAAGGACTGAATGATGGTAGATAACTTGGTTGTAAAGGGTCATTATTGATAAGAAAGATGGTTATAATTTACGCCGTGGTCTGAAAATAAAATATTGTACTACTGTTTGTTTACAAAATAAATAAATAAAATTGAATTAAAATAGACCCTTTTTTCAGAAAAAATCCAAATATCCAAATTGGGTCCGGTCCCAATTGATTCGGATAATTGGGGTTCTACTGTATTTGATTGATCCGGATAATTGGAGTTCTACTGTATTTGATTGATTCGGACAATTGGGGTTCTACTGTATTTGATTGATTCGGATAATTGGAGTTCTACTGTGTTTGATTGGTGCGAATAATTGGAGTTCTACTGTATTTAATTTATTCGAATAATTGGGGTTCTACTGTATTTGATTGATTGGGATAATTGGGGTTCTACTGTATTTGATTGATTCAGATAATTGGGGTTCTACTGCATTTGAATGATTCTGATAATTGGAGTTCTACTCTATTTGATTGATTTATTTTATTAATTGATCGACTCACATGTTTTTCAAGTGACTGTAGTCTGCAGTTGGTCCATGAGTGCTCACAGACTTCAATGATGTTGGGTATGCTCCAATCCCGAGGACTCCGCTTATGCACTGAGCCATATACAATCCGCTGGTCATCCACATTTTGAATTTCGCCAGTTGCATGAAGTTGAAAAAGTTTTTAAACAGAAAATGGCGCCTGCGGAATTCGTCTGTTAGTATGTACTGGAAAAAATGCGAGTTTTATTTTTTTTAAATTTGCATGACTAGTAGAAACCCAGTTTTAACAACATTTTGTTTATTGCCACAATAAAAATACATTAAAATGTCACGTAATAAAACATTCCTATCATTAATCTTTGAAATGGCCAATCAATGTTATTAAAATTGTTTATTAAATAATCTTTTTTCCTCTCTAAAACCGGTTCCATTAGATAAGTCATACATTATATACATGTATATATTTATTATATTTATATCAAACAAATATACCGACAAAATAAAAATATGGCAGTGCACAATGGAGTTCTAGTGCCCCTTATGAAGTGAAAGCTGTAGTTGGCAGAAGAAGTATAAAAGTAGGATAAATGCCGTGGAAATGAGATGACTTAGAAGAATGTGAAAAAAAACAATGAAGATAAAATATCTAAGGAAAAATGTTTAGCTGATATGTACCTAACTAACTAACTAACTAACCATCACGCCGTCTCCCCGAAGGGGTAGGCAGAATGAATGGACTGCCACACTTTAACCGATGCGGCACTCCATCCTTCTCATTTCGCCCCCGCGGGAGACGCGGTGTGATGGGTTGCGAACCTCATCTCACCAATAGGCATCTTCCGCGCACACCTCGATAATATAAATAATATAAAATTGAATGATATTAAAAAATAACAAAATAAAAATAATATAACACATAGTGTTCTTTTAGATGGTGCACACGTGGATACGTGGATACGTGGAGTAATAAATTATATTTAATTAAATTTAAAATTCAAAATTTGATAACATTTTTAAAATTTTGCTGGAATTGGATTGTTTTAAGTGCCTAATTACAGTTATTTAAAAGAACGGTGGATACGTGTAATGTAAATTAAATAAACACAAAATTCCGGATCGTCCAACTAACAACAACTTATTAATTAGTACAATAATTTAAACATACTTATGAAATTAAAAATAACTTTGTTTAATCCACTTACTATTAAAAAAGTATTAAAAATACCTCCATCTTCAGGTGTAAAAATATAATAAAAACTAAACAAAGAAAAACCAATATAAAAACGCATTTAAAATTCGATACAATAATTTAAATTTAAAAATTAACCTGGGCTATTTGTATTCAGCACTAAATTTGAATTATTTTATCGAATTTTAATTGCGTTTTTATATTAGTCTTTATTTGTTTAGTTTTTATTATACTAGTATTTTTATACCTGAAGATGGAGGTATCCTCCAAAACATGTCGTGTTTTTTAATATATTTTTTAATAGTTAGTGGATTAAACAAAGCTATTTTTAATTTCCTAAGTATATTACTCGTACTATGGAATTCCACAATGTTAATGCCTTAGCGTTTAATAAGTTGAATAATTGAAATATACATTAAATTATTTAGTACAATACCTCGACAGGGTAACAGTAACTGATCGTCTTGCATCCAACGACCCAAATGCATACGTGCATCAGTCTATTTCTCAGCAGATCATGTGGCTTTGCACTCTTGGCGAACGGCAGATGGAGGTAGTCTTGGTACGTTCTGTATCGAATAAGTGGACCTAAACGAAATAAAAATAAATTTATAACAACCAAAAATATAAACTTAAAAAAATAAAACTATTTTAACATGCGAAATTAATAGAAAACTCTATTTCCATAGTTTTTTATTTATTTTTAAACATAAAATTGATATTTTCTACACCCTTGTGGTATTAATATACACATATCGTCACCCCAGAGCAACAGTGAGATAAACCAGTGCCATCTTGACAACAAGCCGTAATGTTCCTTTGATATTGTTTATGGTTTGACTTGGTGGAGGCCTTGCACTTATTTGAGTCTCCTAGGGCCTATGGGACTCAAATTGGACCCAGTTATAATGTCAAGATGGCACTGGTTTATCTCACTATTGCTCTGGGGTGACGATATGTTATTTTTAGCTCATTTTAACATTAGCAATATTCAATATAGCTCCAAAGAACCATTTAGACTTCCTCGTCTTTCGGTGCCGTGTCAGGTCCCACAAACGTTGGCGATCGCTACAACAATGGCGAATGCGCTTCTTGGAACAGCTTCTGAACTCTCGTTATTCCTGTCCACTCTTTGTTGTTCCGCAGCCAGGACAGATGCCTTCTACCAACTCCACTTTACCCATTAATATCAGTCGAAGGAGGTGTTATTTTTCTCCCCTTTGCACATGACCCAAATATGAGACCATTCTAATTTTCACACTCGACAACAGCTCTCTATTAGCTCTGGCTTTCTGTAGTACGTCTGCATTACTGACCCTATCGATCCACGGTATACGGAGCATTCTGCGGTGTATCCACATCTCGAACGCTTCCAACCGGTTCATCTATAACCATATCGTGGTTTAATTTACAGTGTTTATTTATTATTTTATTAGTAAGAAAGTTTCAATCCTGGGATCTTATATTCTTCTCTTCCATTATTCCCTGTCTTGTGCGGCTCGTTTGAAATCTGCATATGATGAGCAGCGCACGTCCACCAACAGGTCCTCCAGGTACTCTCGGCGTGGGCGTCCCCTAGAGTTTGTCCCCTCGGCAATACCCTCCATTATGGCATGCAAGAGGCCTTCTTGTCGTATTACATGGCCGATCCATCTTGTACGCCTTTCAGACAAGGTCATGAGCAGGTGCCTTCCTCCTTCGATTCTTTGAAGAACCTCCTCATTCGTGATGTGGTCTCTCCATGAAATTTCTAATAGTTTTCTATAGGACCACATCTCAAAAGCCTCTAGTCTCCGTTTATCTCTTTCGGATAGGCACCATGTCTCGCAGCCGTTCATCAAGATACTCCATACATACATGAGGAGTATCCTCGGTTTTAGGTCTTTATTATTTGATTCTATTATTTTCGACCTTTTATTAAATGTAAGCCTAGCCTGATGTATACGGCTGTCGACCTCGCTCTTAGACCGGCCATCCCATGTTATTTTGTTCACGAGGTAGACAAACTCCTTGGTGTTCTTTAGTGGAACTCCTGACATCACTACTCTCATCTGATGTTGCGTTCGGTCTACAGTCAGCAGCTTTGTTTTGTCTTTATTTATCATCCTGTTGAAGTTATTTTGAAGAATGCTTTGCATTAAGGCCTCTTGCAGTTCTTCTTCACTTTCAGCAACCATAGCAATATCGTCAGCAAACCTTATCATATCCACCTTTTGCCCGTGTATTTTATATCAATAAGTAAAATATACCATACAGTTAATAAAATAAAAAGAAATATAGAATTTTAAAATACTCACCAACTACTAAACCAGCATATGAAAACGTATAGTGAAATAAGTCCATGAAACTTGGGTCTAATGGTTCCTCTTCGGCATAGCTTGAAAAATCATCGATATTTTCAGACTTTTTTTTTCCTCTGTTAGAGAGGTGGATATCGTAAGCAACTGAGATTAGCTTTAGGATAATAAGCATCTGTTGAAGGTTCACGTCTATTCTGTGGTGGTATCTTATAGTGGATTCGTGAAGGCGGAAGATGAAAATATACGCGAATAAATAAGTCAGTGTTGCCAGATGACATTTTCTAGAAAGAAAAAAATAAAATTAACAACTAACTAAAACTAACTTACCATCACGCCGTCTCCCCGGAGGGGTAGGCAGAAAGAATGGAACGCCACACTGTTCTGTCCTGACATACTTCTCTCACTTACATACATCTTGTCATGCACGCACGTCGATTTTTCCGACCCCTCACGTGACCGACATTCAATATTTGATTGATTTGATCGTGCCACGTTTTCCTCGGCCTTCCTCTATTGCTAGCTCCGTTCACGCCGTTTACATATACCTTCTTTACAATTCTGTCTTCACTCATTCTTTCCATGTGTCCAAACCATCTTAATGATCCTTTCCTTATTTTGTTCTTAACACTTTCATTCGCTACACATTCACTTCTTATACTTGCATTTGTTACTCTATCATATACAGATTTGTCGCACATTTGTCTTAGAGATCTCATTTCTAATGCATTAATTCTACTTTCATCCTTCTTTTGCCAGTTCCATGCTTCACTCGGAAGTCGGAACAATATTACATAATAATTAAATAAAACGATGTTTTTTTAACTACTTTCACTTTTGTCTTTATTTCGACAGCGACCGGTTTTGCCAGACTCGCTGGCATCGACAGACTGGTCTGATGCCAACGAGCCTGGCGAAACCGGTCGCTGTCTAAATAAAGACAAAAGTGGAAGTAGTTAAAAAACATCGTTTTATTTAATTATTATTTAAAATGAACATCCATCAAGAAATTTCAGTAAAATCATTTGATTATCTTAACAATATTACAACAACTTTTGATGACCTTCGTGGCAGAGTGGCAAGAGCTATGATTGCCACACCGTGGGTCCCGGGTTCGATTGGCAATATGATTTTCACACTATATTTAGTCTGGTGCAGAATTCACGTGACAATAAAATGGCGAAAGATTAGCTACCTATCACATGTCATGAGAATAAATATAATAGCTAAATACAAATTGTATACCGTAATTGGGTTTAAACGACCTGTTGTATATAAAAAAACAACTAGAAATCAATCGTTATCCAAAGTAGACATCATAAAAATAATCTAACTAACCATCACGCCGTTTCTCCGGAGGGGTAGGCAGAGAAGATGGGCTACCATAATGCTTTATCCTGACATGCTTTCGACGAGCTTTCTCTCATCGTAATGTGCACGCTCGTCGAATTTTTCAAATTCGAATAGTTTTCTCATTTTATTAGTTGATTAATTTGCTTACATTAAACTAACTAACTAACTAACCATCACGCCGTCTTTCCTGGCATATTTCTCTCGATTCCTCAACATTCATACATCGTGTCGATTTCTCTGACTCCTCACACAGCCGACATTCAATATTTGATTTATTTGATCGTGCCACGTTTTCCTCGGTCTTTCCCCTGTTCTGGTTTCATTTACATCGTTAACGTATAATTTTTTCACCATTCTTTCTTCATTCTTTCTTTCCATATGTCCAAACCATCTTAACTATCCTTTCATTATTATGTTCATAACACCATCATTCGCACCGCATTCCCTTCTTATATTTTCATTCGACACTCTATCATGCACAGAGTATTCACACATTCAACTAAGAGATCTCATTTCTACTGCATTTATTCTACTTTCCAGTTTTTGCCAGTTCCACGCTTCGCTTCCATACATAAGGATCGGTAGAAGAATACAATACAACACAAATATATTTTCTAGAAGTTATATCATATTTTATATGAATGAGAAGTCAAGAAAGCTTTGGCGGTATCGGGTTGTCTCAAGGAGACCATATAGAAGAATATGTATTATATATGAGAACAGACAGTAAGGTCAGAATGTACAAAACCTGCGTTAGGCCTATACTGACCCAGAACGGATACCACAAGAACGAAGGCTAAAGTGCGGTAGCAGAGATGTGTACGCTGAGGATGATAGCACGAAAGACTCTTCGAGATAGGGTGAGGAACACGGCTATCCGCGAAATCTGCAAGGTGGAAGATATCATAAGATACGGGGCTACAATGTAAAAGATACTGGAATGCGCTCGTGCAGAGGATGGATACTTCCAGAATCCCACATGTTGTAGCGCATCAGATTATTATTATTATTATTATTATTTCGGTGAATCGCTCTTTACATCATGACAGCATGAGCCAAATCGATGTAAAGGATATTATAGCTATCATAGTGATTCTCGTGACATGCGATAGGTAGAAAATCTATCGCCATTTTATTGCCACGTAAATTCTACACCAAACCAGAGACAGTATGACAATCACACTGCCCTCGCCGGGAATCGAAACCGGAACCTTCGGGGTGGCAGTCAATGCACTTACCACTCGGCCACGAAGGTCGATTCCTGTTGGCTACCGGCCCCCCGGAAGACATGGAGGGATAGCTGGGAGTCAACCTCCCAAGAGAGGCCAACCTGACTACAGGAACAGACCAATGGTCTTAAAGAAGAAACAGAAGAAGACATATTTCGCCTAGCATCAAATATGAGTATAGAGAAAATTCAAACAAAATTCTATTTATTGCCTTTGGATACTCGTCGTGAAGTGACGTTACTGATTGATATCGTCGCGTTTGCTTTCGGTAATCCTGCTTTGAAAAAGGAATCAAGTTTTGTTTGCACTTTGGAAGTTTGCTGTTTTTTTTTATAATCAACTCTCTAAAATTACGAAAATGCGTATAATATAGTTGAATTTCGTTATCTGACGAATAGTCAATAAATGTTAGATCGTCGAGATGTGATCTTTCCACTGATAACTTCATTTTTGTCAGTGTTTTTTGTCTTCTTCTTCGCTATCTTCACTTCCATCCTCGGCATTATGTCTCAAATTCTAGTGCTAGATGTATGACGTGATTATCATGGCCGCTAAAAATTGTATACACGCGGCGACACTTGTATTTGAGCATGTCATAATATTAACAGGACGTATTTTTTTTTACTTTTGACCGGATTTTTTGTTGTACTACTGTATTGTAAAAATACAATATTTTTCAAAATTTATTCATATTCGAATCTACTACACAAAGCGATGATGAATATTATAGAAGAAATTATAGACAGATATTAATATAAATATCCAATCCTTCCAAGGCCCCCTGTAGAGCCAGGGGGCCCACTTTAAAAACCTATGCCCTAAATGTATGTCAGGAAAGAGAAATGAAGCGGTCCACCTACTTTGCCTTCGTAATATTGATTCTCTTGACATGTGATAATCTAACTGGCTAATCTATTACACTTTACTCTGACGTAAATTGTTCACCAAACTAAAGTAAATGTGAGAATCACACTGTCATTGCCAGAAATCGAATCTGGACCTTTGATGTGATAGTCATAGCTGTTGCCATCCTTTCAAGAAGGTTGTCGTTGCAGAGTGGCGTCAATCTCAACCGAAAAGGTAGGCAGAAAGAATCGTCACACTTTTCTTTCATTATAACAATGTTTAAAAAATCAGTTATATTATTTTTTTAAAAACCAAAAAAATACGGATGGCGTGCGTGCATGCATGACATGAAAGAAAATAAAGAAAAGTGTGGCGGTCCATTATTTCTACCTACCCCTTCGGGGAAACGGCATCGCAAATTAATTAGTTATTTTAGTAAACGTATGCAGTTAACACTATGGAATTCCATAATGACGATTTGTTTATTTGATACGAAGTCATTACTGACATATTTAAAAATAATTTTTACTTAGTATAAACGACTTTATTTGAGTTAGTATCGCTAACCGGTTTCACATTGTAGCGATCTTCCTCGCGGGCTATACGTATACACATTGTGTATAGCCCTGAGGAATACCACTACATACTGAAACCGGTTGGCCCTATTACTCAAATAAAGTGGTTTATATATATAGGCAATTTACTTTTTGTATTCAAATGTCAACAGTTCCCTTGCTATATCAATAGCTATTGTTAATATTTAAATCACCTTCGACCTAAATTTTCCTTTTAAAACATTAACTATTTACTCATGGACCTAATGTTAATGTTATGTCCCTGATACTAATTTTAAATAGCATATGTTTCGTGTGTACTTAGGTTCTTGTATTTTGTTTGAAATACGTTGCTTGGTTTTTGTTATTCTTTCGATTACGAAAGTGTAAAACCTTCGACATATGTCTAAAAAATAAACACAAAATTGAAAAAAAAAAAATTATATTATTATCATAAGTATGTGCACAAACTATTAATTCAATATTTCATTTTCGTTACTTATTGGGCTTATTTATTAATTAAAAAAAAAAAAAAACACTTAAGACTAATAACACTGTGGAAATCCATAAAAAATATGTTTTTTCTACTTCTGCATTTTTTATCTGGTGTTAAAACTTTCGAAACATGTCGAGATAAAAAAATCATAAGTAGAAGAAACATCGTTTATTTATGGATTTCCGCAGTATTATTACGCCTTAAATATTTATATATTTTTTTAATAAATTAACTAAAGAAAAATAAACTCAAAATATATATTTTTTAAAACAGTGTGTTTATTCATAAAATTTCGTCATTGTGGAATTCCACTAGGTTCTCCAAATAAATAAAGTTTTTCAATTCATTTAAATAATTCGTAAATTATATTGTAATTCACTTGTTTGAATCTAGTTTAACTTTAATTTCGATTCACTTTTATGTACTGTTAACTCTTCTTATCTTTTATACTCGTTTTGTTTCTATGTGATTAATTTTTGTACTGTGATTACTGTTTGTTATCCCAAATAAATAAATAAATTAATTAATTAGTTTATAAAACTTACCTCCATCCGACGTATTTGATTAACCATATTCCCGTAGTGACCACAAAGAAATGATGCCAGGCGTGTTCCCACATCACGTACGCCATAATAGCCAACCCTGTAAGGGTGGCCACCCATTTCTTCACTTCGGAACTTGATAAGGTCCTGTGGTAAAACGTGAAAGCGAACATGCACAGCGTCAGAACGCTGTTGTTATTGAGTCCTGAATCATAATCACAGATGGGCATCTTCGCTGACTACTGTTTCTAGGCGACAAATATTATGTTTGCACACATAACACGTGATGTAGTTGATGGCACTGCTATGGCTGGTATCTCGATACGTACTGCAAAAATGTAGAAATTGTTAAATCATACACCACTTCGCGCAGTATCGAGAGTACTTGTACACACGGTGTTCAGAAATCAGTAACTCTGGTCAGAACTAAAAATATATCCATCAATCTTAGCGAGTTTTACGCGATTAGTATGCTTAAGTAGACACAAAAATATACTAAATACACATTTTCAAAACCACTCTATTCTTGAGATTAAATATTTTCAATTTTATTATATAACATAACTAACTAACTCTTATTTTTCAACTTATTATTTATATTATGATAAGATGACATTATGATAATGGTGTTCTTGAACTGACCCTTATGTATGGAAGTGAAGCATGGAACTGGCAAAAGAAGGATGAAAGTAGAATAAATGCAGTAGAAATGAGATCACTAAGACGTATATGTGGTAAATCTGTACATGATAGAGTGTCAAATGCAAGAATAAGAAGTGAATGCGGTGCGAATGATGGTGTTATGAACAAAATAATGAAAAGGGCGTTAAGATGGTTTGGACTCATGGAAAGAATGAGTGAAGACAGAACGGTGAAGAAGGTGAGCTAGAAATAAAGAAAGACCGAGGAAAACGTGGAACGATCAAATCAATCAAATATTAAATGTCGGTCACGTGAGGAGTCGGAGAAATCGACGCGCGTGCATGATACGATGTATGAATGTAAATGTAGCGAGAGAAATATGCCAGGAAAGAAAGGTGTGGCAGTTCATTCTTTCTGCTTACCCCTTCGGGGAGACGACGTGATGGTTAGTTAGTTAGTTAGTTATAAATAAATAATAACTAACAAACTAACTAACTAACTAACTAACCATCACGCCATTTTCCCGGAGGGGTACGCAGAGAGGATGGCATACCTCTCGGGA
Source organism: Lepidostoma basale (assembly GCA_022606425.2). Classification (NCBI taxonomy): domain Eukaryota; kingdom Metazoa; phylum Arthropoda; class Insecta; order Trichoptera; family Lepidostomatidae; genus Lepidostoma; species Lepidostoma basale. Next base: position 30,938 of record JAHDVF020000595.1, on the reverse strand, counting down.
TTCCTCTACATTTATACATCGTACCATTCACGCACGTCGATTATTCCGACTTCGAATGTGGCCGCCTTTGACTATGAATGTTGAGGAAGCGAGAGAAATATGTCAGGAAAGAAAGGTGTGGCAGTCCATTCTTTCTGCTTACCCCTTCGGGGAGATGGCGTGTTGGTTAGTTTGTTAAGATGGTTTCAAACATCGTGAAAAAATGCATCTATTTATTATACTCGTACATATCTATAAAAATGCAAACACTTTAACAGGTTGACACTGACATCATTAGGGTAAGATAACTATGTGTGAATAAAGCAGGGTTCATCTTAGGGTTAATCACCATGCATGGTAAAAGATCACGTGATTACGGATTTTAGGGAGATCAAATCAAGTTTATTAACTCAAAAGACATTACAAACAGGAAAATGTTTAAGGCATCTATTGAGCACAAGTAAAATATTATAAAAATACAACAAAGTACTAGGAACGCATTAGAGATGGTTCGACATTAGGAAGACAAGATACTTTCTAAAGACAACAGTATTTGTTCCCTGAACGTACCTTCATTGATATAAAAGACGTCGATCTCCGAGGAGACCGCGTTCAGCAGACTAATTGCTCTTCCCACCGGTGTCACCAGAGATAGATTGGTTCTGGTGGCCGGTTGGTAAAAAAATCTGTGCTGTCGCTGTCGGAGAAATCTATCAGGGACAAAAAGCCCAACACCCTCTAGCACGGCCGAGTTCTCGAAATATCTTATTAATTTAAAGAAATGGGTTATGAGATGCCCATCTCTTCGAAGCTGTAAAGAATTGGTTCCGAGCATTCCTAAAAGAAATGCCGTGGGATAGAGCCACGGATAACTACCATACCCCCTCATGTAGAGATACCTCAGAAATTAAATAGAGATGACCAGGGACAGGAGCCAGTCGGACTGCTGTGGAGAAGACCGAAGAAGAATAACGAAATGTCTTGTCATATCGAAAGATGTCTTTTTTTTAAATCGAATAAAATATAAAATAACTAACTAACTAACCATCACGCTGTCTCCCCGGAGGTGTAGACAGAAAGAATTGACCGTCACACTGTTCTGTCCTGACATACTTCTCTCGCTTCCTCTACATTCATACATCTTGTCATGCACGCGCGTTAATTTCACTGACTCCTCACATGGCCGATATTCAATATTTGATTTATTTGGTCGTGCCACGTTTTCTTCGGTCTTCCTCTATTTCTAGCTCCGTTCGCGCCGTTTACATTATACCTTATTTACCATTCTGTCTTCACCCATTCTTTCCATGTGTCCAAACCATCTTAATGACCCTTTCCTTATTTTGTTCATAAGACTTTCGTTCGCACCACATTCAATTCTTATACTTGCATTTGTCACTCTATCATATACAGATTTTCCAAACATTCGTCTTAGAGATCTCATTTCTACCGCATTTATTCTACTTTCATCCTTCTTTTGCCAGTTCCATGCTTCACTTCCATACACAAGGGTCGGCACAAGAACACCATTGTGCACTGCCATGAATAAAATATAAAATACACTATACCTGATTTGATCACTTTTTATTTTATTTTTTTAATTATTTACTAATTTTTTTAATTTTCACTTTTATATACTCGTATAGGTCACTAAAAACTATTTTCTAAAATAATAAGTCTTTTATTATTTTGGCATTAAACTCTGCATGCAATTCACTCTATTTGCACTATATAAATGATTCGATTAAATCAATTATATTTATTATTTTTTATTTACTTTTGTAAATAATCACAATCAAGATATTTTTATTATTATAATATTAATAAATTAAATTAATTAGAGTGATTAATTATTTTTTTATTATATGTTGACGGTTGGAAGAACCTCGTTTATCTGAACCGAAAGAATAACTTCATTTATATTTAGGAGTTAAGATTTTTTTATTCGAATCCGGAGATCCGTTGCGAAATGTGTTTTTAGGATAAATTATCCTTATTAGACTCGTTTCTATGTCGGTCTTTCGGTTTTTGATAAATATTTCAATTCGATTCAACCAAAACCGGACGTATTCATATTCAAGTGATAGTTTATTTATTTAGATAGTATTTATTTATTTATTTATTAAGGGTAGCATACAGCGATATCAATAACATAAATATAAAAGAAACATTTAGAATAATTAAAATAAGGCCAATTACATGCTACCACAGATTAAAAATAATAGTTAACAATCAACAAATGATAGTGAGAAACAAGATTGAAGTTAAACTAAGACAAAATAAGGTATACATAATATTTAAGAGTTAAAATACTTATAGTACTGGAAATAAAAAATAAAATTAAGATAAAATAAAATAAAAAGTAATATACAAGTATTATAATATCACGTTACATCGTGGTCACATCCGCGCCGAAATGTTGCTCCGATCACTTTTTTAAAATTTCGCTCGCTCAAATGAAAGACGTCAATGTCTCCAAAATGCTTGTTGTAGATATCACAGATTCGATACAGTGCCGCGCTCAGAGCGTAGTTTGTGCGATAAACAGGAAGGTGGAAAACTTGGCTCGCGGTGTGTCTCGTGCGAGACATGGGGGTATTGAGTGACAATTTGCTGAGAAGTTCAGAATTGTCAATTTTAAAGTGAATTATTTTATGAAGTAACATCATATCATGAAGAGAACGTCTATTTTTCGAGTCCAAGGAGTGAACAAATTGGGCATATTTGTAATCAGAGAACGACTAGCACATTTTAAAATTAATATGTTTAATAAACTTTTTTTTGTACTCTTTCAATGCGTTGGATATGTGCCGCATAATAAGGAGACCAAACGGGAGATACATATTCAAGGCGTGAGCGAACCATGGTTGTAAATAATACTTTAAGGGCAGTGATATTTTGGAAAGGTTCGCATGTACGCAGTATATTAAATACTTTGTTTCTTAAGACCTAAGATTTCCCATAGCCATTATACATTCACACACATATAGGTCTATCTTGAATGCCACGTAAAAGCCGTGCCACACTGTTTTAAACAAGCTCTCCACATCGGTCTCCACCGGCGGTTTAAAACTGTGTAGACACTTGTTTGAAACCAAAATTCGTTTGACCTTCAACAAAGTTTGTGGACAGACGCGCGTTTAAACACGCATTCCACATGTGGAGAGCTTGTTTACAACCGTGTATGGACGCTACACCAACCGTGGGCTCCACAGCTCTCCACCAAGGTCACCCCTGTGGAGAGCTTGTTTCAAACAGTGTGGCACGGCATTAAATGACGATCTTCGTGTCAGAGTGGTAAGAGCTCTGAATTCCCATACTGAAGGTCCCGGGTTCGATTCCCGGCGATGGCAGTGTGATTGTCACACTGTCTTTGGTCTGGTGTAGAATTCATGTGGCAATAAAAATAACGATAGATTAGCTACCTATCACATGTCATGAGAATCATAATATAATAGCTATAAACAAATTGTACACAGTAATTGGGTTCAAACGACCTGTTGTACACATAAAAAAAATCTCGAATGCTACGAAAATATTGAATGCCACGAAAATCTCGAATGCCAGGAAAATCTTGTAAGCCACGAAAATCTCGAAAGTAACGGTAATCTCAAATGCCACGAAAATCTCGAATGCCACGTAAATCTCGAATGCTACGTGAATCTCGAATGCCACGTAAATCTCTAATGCCACGAAAATCTCGAATGCCACATCTTAAGAAGACCAATCGCTTTCAATACAGGAGAAATTCGAAATGCATCTGTGCCGCAGTTCAAGACATAAAATAAGTTTAACAAAAAATCGAACGCTTTTTTTTACTTTTGACAGCTGCCAAAATGTCTTTCAATTAGAAAATTTATTTAAATATAAATTGTTTCTGCAACCCTGTCAAAGATCAGACGGGAGCGAAACATGTTAATTCGTTAAAACAATTATTTTGGTGTTAAACAAAATCTAAAAGCGTTTTAAAATAATTTTTAACCCTTACAACTCCATTATTTTTTGATATTTTTTATCAGCCAACTCTAATTTAAATAACGTCAAAATGTTTTTATTGATAGGTATTTTTAATGATTTATTCTTCAAATAAAAAACAATTTACAAAAAACATTATGGACTACTTATAGTTTTGCATAGTATGGAACTTTTTAAAACAATCTCGAGGATGGAGACCAGGTTTTCTGGAACAGGTCTCACAAAACCATACTATATCCCGTCTTCCCCCTGAAATCTTTATGTTACTGCACACAGTACAGTCTATAGAACCTTTGTCCAGTTTCGCAATGAAGTGGGGCTTGTACTCTAATCGCTCCTCTGCATGACGTAACACACGAAGTTCCCGCCATTTTAGATTATGTGAATTCGAAAGGATTATTTTAAAGTAAAATAAAATCGGAAAACAGTCGAAATCTTATTAAAACGTGAAATTGAATGTTTATTTAACGAATAATCACAAGAAACAATGACACGTGTCAAGTTTTGCGCGCGAAAATACACCGCGTGCGCAAGTCTTATATTGTCGGCCGCCAGCCGACAACTGATTTGTAGTGTACATAAAGTGATGTCGGCTGGTATTCGACAAAGGAGTGGTAACGGTTAATAATGCAACGCCACAAATTAAGTGATTCGTACAAAAGTATAATACATAAAATTTATATCGGCCCCTTGCTTTGATATTCTTGTAGGAAACGTATAAATTAAGTTCTATCAATATTCCTGGGTTTTTAATGCCCCCTGATAAGAGTTTTTTTATATGCTTGAGGCTTTAACACTGTGGAATTCCATACTGTCGAATTTATGTGAAATAAAACACCGTTTTTCCACTTATGAGTTTTTTTTTTCTCGACATGTTTCAAAGGTAAGACACTGAGGACGGTAGCAGGCAAGACACAGAGAGATCGCGTGAGGAACACCGGAATAAGAGAGATTTGTGAGGTTGAGGATATTATAAGATGGAGCAGACAGCGAAAAAGGGACTGGTATGGTCATGTTCAATGAATGGACACCACCAGACTCCCCTATATTGCATTGCTTAATCAGCCTCATGGGACTCGTCCTCGTGAAAGACCTCCTAAAATATGCAAAGATAGCTGGCAGTCTACCTCACAGGAGGAGCAACTCTCCCTCTTCTACAGCTCTACTCCCTCTTCTACAAAATACAAAATTACATACCAAGAAAAGAAAATTTTCTGATGCACGAAGTGTATGTTAAAAGCCAACTGACATACAAAATTCCCTTCTGGGGGACAGGAAACCAAAAGGACATCTCCAGACTCCAAAGACAACAAAATAAAGTTATAAAATTGCTTATAAACATTAAATATCTTACCCCAATTATACAAGTATACAGACAAACAAAACAAATGGACATATCAGACCTGACCAAATTTGAGACCTTGGAAACTGTACACAGAGTGATAATAGAAAAGACAACAGACAGCAGCTACAAATTAACTAAAAATTCAGACATACACATACACTGGACCAGGAACTGTGATAGATATCACTTACCGAATGCACGAACTAAAACGGGACAATCGAGGATATTGAACAATGGACTGAAATTTAACAATGAACTACCAAAAGACACAAGGCGTCTCACTACAACTCAATTAAAAAAATACCTGAAACAATTCATAAATAAAGGTAAGATCTAAAAATGTATCCATATAGCCCAATTGGGTTCTTTAAAAAATAAATTAAATTAATTAAAAACTCTCTGGAGAACAGAACACATAGGTCTACAACAAGGAGAAGAAGAAGATGTTTCATAGGCAAAGGTTTACATGTTTCGAAGGATTCTACCGATCCCTTCGAAACATGTCTAGAAAAATAAACTCAAATTGGAAAAAATAGTGTTTGAATTTTAAAAATGCTTACGATATGTAGTATATTTGATTGATATGGCAATCGTTTGAAATGAGGCAGACTCTTCTTTATACGCTTAGATCAGAATAAGCAGAAAACCAATAAATCTAACAATAATTTATGGACCTGTTTTTCCAATGTTTTCCAAGACTATTTTATAATGCCTTCGGAAATATTTTTCACTCTATTTTCCTTAAATAAACCTGTCTTGCAACGACATCGCTACGAACGTCATAGAATAAAAGACAAAGTGCAATTAATTTTGATAGTAAACTATTCTAAATATGGTTGCCTACTTTGCGTTAAACCTGTCATTCGAGATGATTGACAATAACAATGTCATTATTAAGAACACGGTGTTTAGTATTTATACTATAAAACTATTTCTTAATTTGTAATTATATTATTTTCCTTGCGTGTGAACGGCAAGCTTTTGTCGTAGGTATGACATTCGGATGGCATGACTACAGTGGGTCAGTATTGCATTTGAACGGCCGTAACGTTGAAAGGGTGGAAAAATGTAAATACCTCGGCAGCATACCATCCCAATTTCTTGACCAAGATGTAGATATAAAATGCAGAATTGAAGCAGCAAGAGCTACATTTAATTAAATGAAATCACTATTCTGCAATGATAACGTAAACTTGAAACTCCGCAGAAAATGATCAAATGCTATGTGTGGTATCTTTTATTATACGGATGTGAATCGTGGACCTTGAATGTTAACTCAATGAACAGACTGGAAGCATTTGAAATGTGGCTCCATCGCCGAATGCTCAGAGTTCCCTGGACAGACATGGTTACCAATACTGTCCTGAGGCTAGCTAGAGTTGACAGGGAACTGTTATCAACTATCAAGGCTCGTAAGATTTTACATCTGGGTCATATACTGCGTGAGGAAAAGTACCACCTTATGATATTGGAGCGGAAAATTGAGGGACGCCGAGGGCCCGGAAGGAGACAAATGTCCTGGCTGCGAAACGTGACGGAGGAGACCGGCATCCTATGTGTGGAGGAGCTGTTCCGAGCGCCACAGGACAGGGACAGGTTCGCCGAGGTGATCGCCAACGTTGTAGGGACCCGACAGGGCACTTGAAGAAGAAAATATGACTATAAAATGGCTTCATCTCTCCTATTCTCTTGTCAGTAATGCGAATGAAAACGTTTTTTTTTTTATCTAACTAACCATCACGCTGTCTCCCGGAGGGGTAAACAAAAAGAGTGGACTACAACTCTTTTTCTTCTTTCCTGGCATCCTGCTCTCGCTTCCTCAACATTCATACATCTTGTCATGCACGCACGTCGATTTATCATCACGGCATTCTTATATAAATATATTATTATAGTTATATTTTATAGTTTTATTATATGCGTACAATATTTAAATCATTGTACTCTTATCTATTCGTTCTATACGTCCAAACCATCTCAGGGATCCATTTTTAATTTTATCCATGATCTGTCTTACATTTCTTTCATATTTCATCGTTCGGTATTCTATTATACAACTTTTTCCCTCACATTATTCTTAGTGATCTCATTTCTACGGCGTTTATCCTGCTTTCATCCTTCTTTTGCCAGCTCCAAACTTCACTTTCATACATGAGGGTTGGCACTAGAACTCCATTGTGTACTGCCATCTTTGCTTCTGTGGATATGTTAAATTGTACACAAGCAGCGTGAGTGGAAAAAAAAGCAGAGGACGACCGAGGAATACACGGCATGACCAAATCAATCAATTACTAAAAGGCGGTCACATTCGATGTCGGAATAATCGACGTGCGTGCATGGTACGATGTGTGAATGTAGAGGAAGCCCAAGAGGTATGCCAGGACAGAGCATTGTGGCGATCCATCCTCTCTGCCTACCCCTCCGGAAAAATGGCGTGATGGTTAGTTAGTTTATTATATGTTATTACAGTTTTATTATAAGTTATACATTTGATAATGCCTTAGAAGGGCGAAACGTGTTATTTCCACAAACTATAATAAAGGATAAAAGTAGAATAAATGCAGTAGAAATGAAAACTCATAAATGAATGTGTGGTATAAGAACTGAATGCGGTGCGAATGAGACTGTTATTTTCAAAATATTTAAAGGGAACTCAAAATGGTTTAGATACATGGAAAGAATGAATAAAGAAAAAATGGTAAAAAAAGTATATGTTAATGATGTTAATGGAAATATAAACAGAGGAAGACCGAGGAAAACGTGTCAGTCAAATAAATCAAATATTGAATGTCGGCCAAGTGAGGAGTCGGAGAAATCGCCGTGCATGCATGAGACTCTGTAGGAATTTTGAAGGACCAAGAAAAGTATGTCAAGAACGAAAAGTGTGGCAGTCCATTATTTTTGCCTACCTCTTCAAGGAGACGCCGTGATGGTTAGTTAATTAAATTATATGAAACATAACATGATTAAATGTTATATATGGTCTGTTCTACTATATGGCTGCGAAACCTGGACTCTGAAAGTGAATGTAATGAACCGGTTGGAAGCGTTCGAGATGTGGATATACCGCAGAATGCTCCGTATACCTTGGATCGATAGGGTCAGTAATGCAGACGTACTGCAGAGAGTCAGAGCCAATAGAGAGCTGTTGTCGAGTGTGAAAATTAGAATGGTCTCATATTTGGGTCATGTGCTAAGGGGAGAAAAATACCACTTCCTTCGACTTATATTAATGGGTAAAGTGGAGGGACGTAGAGGAGTTGGTAGAATGCAGTTGTCCTGGTTGCAGAACATCAAAGAGTGGACAGGAATAACCAAAGTTCAGAACCTGTTCCAAATAGCGCAGGATAGAGATGCCTTTGCTGTAGTGATCGTCAACGTTGGGGGGACCTGACACGGCACCGAAAGAAGAAGAAGGAGAAACATAACATATCGAGATAATTTTTAGAACACAATAGATAGTTAATAATTTATTTTATTATAGCTATTTATTTTATATGACAGATTAACAATACTCTATAGACAATAGATATAACAAATCATGGTATAATCGTTAATAATGTTAACATGTATTTAAAAGCTAGTTCGTCAAATAACATTTTTCTTCTTCAAGTGCCCTGTCGGGTCCCCCCCAACGTTGGCGATCACCTCGGCGAACCTGTCCCTGTTCTGCGCCGCTCGGAACAGCTCCTCTACACTTCGGATGCCGGTCCACTCTCTCACGTTTCGCAGCCAGGACATTTGTCTCCTTGTGCTGTTTCTTGCCCTCTGAGGGTGTGCTGTTTTCCAGCTGAGAGAGGGAGGTTGCCCCTCTGTGACGGGTCTCGTTCCTCTCCATCTTGGCCATAATAATAATTTGTGCAGTGGTTTTATTTATTTGTTTAATATTATGAAATACTTCCTAAACCTCGTCCTTTGTCCTACATGCCAAAAACTGTACTCTACGCTATTATTATTTTTTTTTCCCATCCCGCATTTGTCTCCTCTGCCTCTCCTGTTCTTCCCGCTGTATATTCCTGTGGTGTATATTTTATCTTTTATGTAATGTTCCTCAAATGTTCATGTATTATATATAATGCTTATTTATTTATTCAATAAAGTACAGCGGAGCATAGAAGTGAAATTGAGTAGATTAAATGTGGTCTGGCACCCCCTTGTTGTTGCCGTATTTAAATGTAAGTCCCGGATGGACCGGGGACAGGCCCAGGGAGTGTACGAGCGAGGCTGATAAAAGGGCGCCGCTACGCCCTATAACAGCCTCGGGTATGTAGCGGGAACTTCTATAGTCCTTTAAAAAAAATTAAAAAAAATAAATAAATAAATATTTTTAAAAAAAAATTGTCTCCTTCCGGACCCTCGGCGTCCTTCAATGTTTCCCTCCAATATCAGTTGGAGAAGGTGGTACTTTTCCCCACGCAGTATATGACCCAGATGTGAGATCTTTCGAACCTTGATAGTTGATAACAATTCCCTGTCAACTCTAGCTCGCCTCAGGACTTCGGTATTGGTAACCATGTCAGTCCAGGGAACTCTGAGCATTCGGCGATGGAGTCACATTTCAAATGCTTCCAGTCTTTTCATTGAGTTAACTTTCAGGGTCCAAGTTTCACACCCGTACAATTAAACAGAACACACATAGCATTTGATCATTCTCTGGCGGAGTTTCAAGTTTACGTTATCATTGCAGAAGAGTGATTTCATTTTATTAAACATAGCCCTTGCTGCCTCAATTCTGTATTTTATCTCTACATCTGGGTCAAGAGATTGCGTTAGTATGCTGCCGAGGTATTTAAATTTTTCCACCCTTTCAACGTTACGGTCGTTTAAATCCAATACTGATCCACAAATAACATTACTCTTCTATAAGGACACTGTGACGTAATTTATCTTTAAACACTGAGTATGAATATTTTGTATTTTTCGATACACGTTTACACACATGAAATATATGCTATATATTCATGATGGACTGGACGAATACCTTATTCGTTATGCACAAATGAGACATTCCAAACGAACAACATTTAGGCGACTCATTTAGACACAAAACAGTTAAAACAAAAATAATAACATAATGAAATTTTAAAGAGCAAATTTATATGCTAAGAAACAACATACGAGTATCTTAGAAGGATCTAAAATATGTCGACGTGAGTGAGGCAGTACTCTTTCCAGAATTGACTCACACTTCAGGTAATTTTCCGAGAAACGTGCAAAAAAGCAGTTTTTTTATTAATGAAATTTAATTATATATTTATTTTATTTTTTTAAATTACGAGACGTCAAATACTCAGCTGCACACTTCGCCTGCTCCTTGTAAAACTATCATATTTATGAAGACTTGTACTCAAGTGTTGTTGGCACACGCGCGTATCCCTAGCAGTTTGTACACGTTAGGTGCATTACTTTTTCTCAAGCGCGTACGTGATACGGGATAGCGCAGAATAGTACAGTCAAAGTAAACGTTTCACGTACGTTCAAATACGTTCTTCTTCTTCTTTTAATAGATCGGACAATCTGTGACACAGAAATCATATCTCGTCGGATGATGAGATCCAGCTGTCCCTCCATCTCTTAGGTGGTCTTCCAGGTGGGCGGTGTCCGGAGGGGATTTCATAAGCGGCTGTATATGCAAGTCTGTCAGCATCCATTCGGGCTACATGGTCCCTCCAGTATCTTCTTCTGGATCTACTCCACTGAACGATATCCTCTATTTCGCAAGTTTTTCCTATGTCTACGTTGCGGACACGATCTCGGAGATTTTTTCCAGTAATTGATCTTAGGACCTTCATCTCCGATGTTCTTAGTGGTCCCTTGGTTCGCACAGTGTCGGCCCGCGTCTCTACAGCATACGTCATGATACGTCATGATTCAAATACGTAGGGTGGTTAAATACAACGTCCGAATTGCCCTTTCTACTGGCATTAACAAAGGCAGGATAGTTTTGCGAGGCAGAGCAAAGAATAATTGACGCCGTGAGGTAACAAATAGACCTATTTGTTTCAGAACATAGGAATTCTTAAAAGAGCCCCAAATTGGCTTGACAAAATGTGTCGCTGTAAACGCTTCCTTCTTCAGTTCAAGGGAGTAATAGAATAGCATACCCAAAAAGAAATGCCCTTGGATATAGCCAAGATATAGTCAGTACTGACTTTCGGTTAGCATGTATTTGTTTCTCCAGATAATGTATTCTAAATTGTAAATGGGATAGAAGTAAGAATCAATACCAATGGGACTCAGACTTATCGGGGGATTCTTTGAGAACTCCGTTATCTTGGAGGCTATCCATCTTTATGTTCCAGATGGTTATCTTCGACAGCGTTAGCACAGACTGTTTTATCTCCCAGCATGCACAACTAACCTGCCTCTGGTGATGCCGGTGGGGAGAGCAATCAAACTGCTGCACATGATCGCTTCGGAGATCGACGTCTTTCATATTCGTGAAAGTACGTTCAGAAGACAAATACTCTTGACTTTGGAGAGTATCTTGTATTTCTAATCTCGAACCATCTCTCATGCGTTCCTGGTATTATATATTTTTTTATGTTTTACCTGTACTCAATGTAAATATCTTTTGAGAAAAAAAACTGATTTGATTACATTTGATTTGATTTAAAAACCTATTCAGAGTAGTAGAAATTAGAACCCTACGCTCCATCGCAAGTAGAACCCTTAGAGATCGGATCAGAAATAAGATGATAAGGTCTGTGGTGTCAAAGACATATTGAAGTGGGGGAGAAGCAGAAGGCAATGGATCGTGTAGACCGCACGGCAGATACAAGATATTCAAAATTGTTAAACATGAAAGCTCCAGCATCAAGGAATTACCAATGAGGCCGCCAAAGAGATAGACGGATGGCTGGACATCATAATCCCAGGAAAGCTCTCTAGAACAGAGGTTCCCAAACTTTTTGTCCCGTAGACCCCTTGCCGATTTCTTCTGTTTTGTGTAGACCCAATGCTTTCCTAATATTGTTTTTTTTTTTACAAATTCGTCTATAACTATAAAATATTTTTTAAAGCTGACACATAGCTAAATCAGACCAATAGAAAAAATAAATAAAAGCCGGAATTCGTTTTCGAATTTTTTGTGCTCATTTGTGAAAATTGGAACAGCAGCTTTAGAGTCGCGACAGCTCTTTTTTCCGGCTTTTTTTCTTTTCTCTATTGGCCTGATTTTGCTCTGTGTCACCTTCAAAAACTGAATTATAAGTAATAGATTAATTAGTAAAAAAATCTGTGTCTAAATTTAAGTCAAACAATTAGTAATTAAAACGAAACAAAATGCAAATCCAACATATAATAAAAACACAAACAAATCAATTCTGCTCCATGGGAATCGAACCTATGACCTTCGGTGTAGCATTCAAAGCACTTACCATTTGGCCACGAATGTCATCGTTTATATTATATATTTAGTTTAGTTAAAGAAAAGATAGCAGTACATAATGGAGTTCTAGTGCCTTGTGTATGGAGGTGAAGCTTGGAGCTGGCAAAAAGAGAATGAAAGTAGGATCAATGTCGTAGAAATGAGATCACTGACAATAATGTGCGGTAAAACGATATATGATAGAATACCGAACGACGAAATAAGGAAAAAATGTAAGGCGGATGATTGCGTCATAAGTAAAATTAAAAAAGGAACCCATAGATGGTTTGGACGTATGGAACAAATAGATAATAGAAGAATCCGTAGAAGAACAACGAACGCATGACATGACCAAATTAATCAAATACTGAAAGGCGGCCACATTCGAAGTCGGAAAAATCGACGAGCGTGCATGTTACGATGTATGAATGTGGAAAAACTAGAGATGTATGTCAGGACATAACGGTATGGCGGTCTACCGATTAGTTAGTTAGTTAGTTTAGTTTATTTCACTTAGGTTTGGGGCTTGACCAGTTTCGACAGCTCGCTGCCACCCTCTGGTCTAGGAGAACCTTAAAGATGGAAGCGAGCTACCGAAACTAGTAGAAGCCATAAATCTAAAAGGAATTTAACTAGATATATATCTATAATATAAAGAAAATTTTAATTAATAATTCAATCACTTTGCACCTCTGCACAATTATTTACATTTACCTTTAACACCAATTAGGCTTGCATTTAATAAAAGGTCGAAAATAATAGAATCAAATAATATAGACCTAAAACTGGGAATACTCCTCATCAAGACCTATGTATGGAGTATCTTGATGTACGGCTGCAAGACATGGTGCCTATCCGAAAGAGATAAGCGGAGACCAGAGGCTTTTGAGATGTGGTCCTATAGAAGACTATTAGGAATTCCTGGAGAGACCACATCACGAATGAGGAAGTTCTTCAAGGAATCGAAGGAGGAAGGCACCTGCTCAGGACCTTGTCCGAAAAGCGTGCAAGATGGATCGGTCATGTAATACGTCAAGAAGGTCTCTTGCATGCCATAATGGAGGGTATGACCGAGGGGACAAACTCTAGGGGACGCCCACGCCGAGAGTACCTGGAGGACCTGTTGGTGGACGTGCGCTGCTCATCATATGCAGATTTCAAAAGAGCCGCACAAGACAGGGAAGAATGGAGGTGAAGAATAGAAGAAATTGCTGCAGACCAATCCCAGGATTGAAACTTTCTAACTCTTACTAACCAATTAGGATCAAAAAATCATTTTTACTAGTTTCATATTTGACACCTTTGTGATCATCAGTCCCCAATTCAGGAAAACATAATTCACTTAAAAAATATTTTTTTATGGATATTATACTTAAAATTGAGGTGAAAATTGCAGTTTCATTGATGATAAATTTCTGACATACATTTTTTAAGGATTAGATCGCCTTGATTTGAGATTAAATATTAAATAAAAGTACATTTATATAAGTCCCTGACCTAAAAAAATATCTTAATCTGTTTTTAGATTTATAATAATTAAAAGCAATAATAATATTGATTTTTGTATTCAATGCATTTTGCTTAATTCAAATTATTGAAATTTTTCAAAAGTCAAGCATGGAACTGGCGAAATAATTGCGTATGCAGTATACGTGAGTTATCTTAGATTAACGTGTGGTAATTCTGAGTATGATAGAAGGTCAAATGCAAATATAAGAAGTAAATGTAGTGCGAATGAAAGTGTTATGAACAAAATAATGAAACGGGCATTATGATACAATAGTTTAAACAAATGGAATGAATTGATGAATGAAGTTTGGTCAAGAATGCATATGTTAACGATGTAAATGAAAAAGTGAATGAAAAACGTGGCGGAATCAAATCAATAAATCGGAGGAGGAGTCGGAGAATTCGACGTGCGTGCATGACACGATATTTAAAAGTTAAGGAAGTGAGAGAAACATATGTAACCATAATAACACCAGAAAAAATAAGATCTTGAAAAATAGGATAGATCATCAAGAACATTGGTTCCCAAAGTGGTCCGGAAGGACCCCCCGGGGTTCTTGGGATCATTCAGGGGGTCCGTGGAAACTTAAAATTGATTTGGGGGTCCCTAAAAAACGTCAGGGAATCCGCGGAAGGTTTAATATAAAATATAAAAATTGTTTTTTTATTACTATGGATGTTATAATAAAGAACAGCGGATATTTTTCGGATGGGGAAGACACAGAAGGCGCTTTTGGAGAGACCACGTGGACCCCATGGAGAATACAAGAATCGCAAAAATTGTTAAAGATGAAAACCCAAGCAGCAAGAGATTACCAGGAAGACCGCCGAAGAGATGGAGAGATGATTGGACACCCAGGACAGCCCACCGTCACAAACAGGTCATATGACCTAAACTATGAGGAAGAAGAAGCAGAGGATATTTTTAGTTGGCGACCTTTTTTTTGCTCATTTGTGAAAATCGGATCACGAATGAGCAAAAACAAAAAAGGTCGACAACGGATTCCAGATTCTTTTTCTATTGGCCTAATTTTATTCTGTGTCAGCTTCAAAAACTCATTTTATAGCTATAGGTGAATTTGTAAAAAAATCAATATTACGAAAGTAGGGGGTCTGCACAAAATAAAAAAAATCAGCAGGGGGTTCACGGGACAAACAAGCTTAGGATCCACTGATCTAGAAGAAGGTACTGGATGGACCATGTAGCCAGAATGGATAGTAACAGATACGCATATAAAGTCGCTTACGAAATCCTTTCCGGACACCGTCCATCTGGAAGACCACCTAAGAGATGGAGAGACAGTTGGACCTCATCATCTCAGCATGACTTCTGTGTCACAGATCGTCAGATCTATAAAAAGAAAAGAAGAGAAAAGTTAGTACGACCATATCATATTATACACCAACAAGTTAAGTTACAAAAATACATATTTTTCATATACCAGTATATTGTTTCTTGAACAATCATGTAAAACTATTTTTCTTCTGATTGTAGATCTTGCGACCTGTTTATGCAGGATATCAACTTTCTTCCTGTGATGAAGACGACCAGCTTTCTCTCCATCTCTCTTTGGTGGTCGTCCTGGTGGTCGTCGGCCCTCTGGAGTATCGTGCATCAAGATCTTAAGAATTCTTGCTGGATCCGTTCTTCGATGTGGTCCTTCCAGAATCGTCTTCTCTGCCTACTCCATCTCACTATACCTTCAATTTTGCAGGATTTGCGGATTTATTCATTGTGTATCCTATCTCTAAGTGTTCTCTCCACAATAGGTCGCAACCTTTTCATTTCTGCTACTCTTAAGAGATGTTTGGTTCTGATAGTGTCTGCTCTTGCTTTAATTCCGTAAGTCATTATGGGCCTGATGCATGTTTTATAAATTCTAACTTTGCTTTCTACTAGCATATGATTATTGTTCCAGAGAGTGTCCCTCAGGCAACCGGAGATAACTGCTGCTTTATCAGTCTGTTTTTTAACTTCATTATATAGATCGCTACAACTAGATATATCCACACCCAGATAACTGAACTTCATGGCCTATTCAATGGGTTTATCGTCTACAACCATTTTGCATCTAAAAGGCTGTCTGAATATTGTTAAATATTTTGTTTTGGCGGATATCATCATATTACTCGTATACTTAGACGCAAGATGGAACCCCTCAAACTCTATATTAAATAATAAATACGAATGAAAACTACTGTTTTCTAATCCGCCCCGTCCCTTTAAGGGGGTGTCGGACTCCTCGCCGGGGGAGAGGGGCACCTTGCGGGGGTCGCGTTCTTTCCTCTTGGATCAATTTTCTTTTTAAATTATACACATTAAAATGTTAGGTTCCCTGTGTTCCTGTCTCTAGTTTCCATGACTGTTTCTTTATTTACTTAAGATTTCTTTATTTCTTTAATCATACCAAGTTTCTCTGCCATCCCACACTCTGTCACAAATTTATAATAGGCCATAAAATCATGTACCATATTTTGCTTTGTTTTGTTAGATTGGGACATAGAAGTGGATTGAAATTAAACTTGATTAAATGTGGCCTAGATACCCTTTTGCCTTTGGCTTCTTTTTCTGGAATGGTGCATTCTCCAGCTAATGTAAGTCCTGCGTGGATGGGGGCGGGCCTAGAGATTGTTTGAGCGAAGCTGACGAAGGGGCGCCGCTAGGTCCTATAACAGCTTCGGGTAAGCGGCGGGTAACCTTCTATGTCTTTATTTAACTGTTAGTTTGTTCATTTGCATTTGTATTAACAATCACTGGATTTTACCCTATAATAAAAACCTATCCAAAAAACCTAGAATGGCAGTGCACAATGAAGCTCTTCTACCGACCCTTATGTATGGAACGGAAGCATGGAACTGGCAAAATAAGGATGAAAGTAGAATAAATGCAGTAGAAATGAGATCTCTTAGACGAATGTGTGGATGCTCTGTGTATGATAGAGTGTCGAATGAAAATATAAGAAGTGAATGCGGTGCGAATGATGGTGGTATGAACAAAATAATGAAAGGATCATTAAGATGGTTTGGACATATGGAAAAAATGAATGAAGAAGAGAATGGTAAAAAATTATATCTTAGCGATGTAAATGGAACCAGAAATATAGGAAGACCGAGGAAAACGTGGCACGATCAAATAAATCAAATATTGAATGTCGGCCATGTGAGATGTCAGAGAAATCAACGCGCGTGCATGACACGATGTATGAATGTTGAGGAAGCGAGAGAAATATGTCAGGAAAGAAAAGTGTGGCAGTCCATTCTTTCTGCCTACCCCTTCGGCGAGACGGCGTGATGGTTAGTTAGTTAGTTATAAATAAGTAATAACTAACTAAAATAACCATCACGCCATTTCCCCGGAGGGGTAGGCAGAGAGGATGGATCGCCACAATGCTCTGTCCTGGCATACCTCTCGGGCTTCCTCTACATTCATACATCGTACCATGCACGCACGTCGATATTTCCGACTTCGAATGTGGCCGCCTTTTAGTAATCGTTTAATTTGGTAATGCCATGTTTTCCTCGGTCGTCCTCGGCTTCTTTTTCCGCTCACGCTGCTTGTGCACATATAATACTGTTTTCTTAAGATTTATTGTATTTTATGTCTAAGACATTATCAAATAAGCTAAGATATTATCATTTGACAGCCTTAGACAGGCGATACATAACATTCATATAAAATAAATCTAGAAAATAGACGCTTTCATTCGTATTAATTATATATTTTTCGAACGATTTTTAAGATCAAAGTTAATATGTTTAATACTGTTATAACTTCCAAGACTAGATGAAGGTGTGAAAAAACAGGAAATATTCATATTTTAATACATAAAAGCAACAAAATCAATCAGGATCTAAAGTGGAATAAGAAAAAAAATCACGTGAAATTTTTCATAATATACTCGACCCATAAACACTTACTTTATTTTAATTTTATTCAGTTTCGCTGTGATATCATAATATACGTCACATTTTAAACATTGGTAGATACATAAGGAAACTGTTGTTTTTACAATATCTTATGAAAGGATGTTGTGTTTTTGGCATACCATCATTTTAATCAAATTGGCGTATAAAAATACAAATTTTAATTTAAATTTTAATCGTACGCCTAGTGTCCAAACAGGTTTTTGAATTTCGAACGGAAATGTAATTTCCCAAATTGTGTAATTAATTATGTATTGTTAAAACTAAACACAAAATTTGAGCTGATGGTCAGCATCACGCCGTTTCGCCGCAGGGGTAGACAGAGAGAATGGACCGCCGTACCACTACTCTATCCTGTCACACCTCTCTAGCTTCCTCCACATTCATACAACGAGTCATACAAGCACGTTGATTCTTCCGATTTTTAACATGACCAACC
Source organism: Lepidostoma basale (assembly GCA_022606425.2). Lineage (NCBI taxonomy): Eukaryota > Metazoa > Arthropoda > Insecta > Trichoptera > Lepidostomatidae > Lepidostoma > Lepidostoma basale. Next base: position 12,398 of record JAHDVF020000595.1, on the reverse strand, counting down.
TTTATCTAACTAACTAGCTTACCATCTCATCTTACCGTCTCACCGAAGGGGTAGGTAGAAAGAATGGACTGCCACACTTTTCTTTCCTGACATATTTCTCTCGCTTCCTCAACATTCATACATCGTGTCATGCACGCGCGTCGATTTCTCTGACTCCTCACGTGGCCGACATTCAATATTTGATTTATTTGATCGTGCCACATTTTCCTCGGTCTTCCTCCATTTTTAGTTCCATTTACATCGTTAACATAATTTTTTTTATCATTCATTCTTCATTCATTCTTTCCATATGTCCAAACCATCGTAATGGAACTTTCATTATTTTGTTCATAACACCATCTTTCCTGGTATCATTCATTTCTTATATTTTCATTCGACACTCTATCATACACAGAGTATCTACACATTCGTCTAAACGATCTCATTTCTACTGCATATATTCTACTTTCATCCTTCTTTTGCCAGTTCCATGCTTCGTTTGCATACATAAGAGTCGGTAGAAGAACATCATTGTACACTGCCATTCTAGCTTTTTTTTTTTTATTTTTTTTTTATTATTTTTTTTTTTTTAATTTATTTTTTTAAAAACCCAATTGGGTTATATGGTTACATTTCTAGATCCTACCACTAATTATGTACTGCTTCAGACACTTCTTATATTGAGTTGTAGTGAGATTCCTTGTGTCTTTAGGTAGTTCATTGTAAAATTTCAGTCCATTGTTCAATATCCTTGATTGTCCTGTCTTAGTTCGTGCAATCGGTAAGTGATATCTGTCACAATTCCTGGTCCAGTGTCTGTGTATGTCTGAATTTTTAGTTAATTTGTAGGTGCTGTCTGTTGGCTTTTCCATGGTCACTCTGTGTACAATTTTTAAGGTCTCATATTTGGTCAGGTCTGATATGTCCATTTGTTTAGTTTGTCTGTAAACTTGTATGGTTGGGGTATGGTAGTCAATGTTATATGCTAGTTTTATTATTTTATTTTGTTGTCTTTGGAGTCTGGAGATGTCCTTTTGGTTTCCTGTCCCCCAGAAGGGAATCATATATGTCAGTCGGCTTTTTACATACGCTTCGTACATCATAACTTTTTCCCTTCTTGGTATGTAATTCTGTATTTTGTAGAAGAGGGAGTATAGCGATGCTAACTTGTCTGTTAGGTTGTCTATGTGTTTTGTCCATTTTAGTTGTCTGTCCATTGTTAGTCCTAGGTACTTTACATAGTCGAGTTCGGTTATTGCGTCATTTTTTATTTTTATACACATGTTATGGTTTTTCTTGCTTGTTTCAAAGTGTATAATGTTACACTTTTTTACATTTAAGGTCAGGTAGTTGTTGGTTGTCCAGTTGGTTAGTGTCTCTATATCTATGTTCATTTGTTTACAGGTCTCATTGTCGTTGTCGTTTTTGTAAAATATAGCAAGGTCGTCTGCGTACATAATTATTTTCCCTGTCATTTTGTATCTTGTTATGTCGTTAATGTAAAGTATGTAAAGTAGTGGTCCCAGGATGGACCCTTGTGGCACACCAAATTCTGTCATTGTTTCGTTGCTGGTCATTCCTGACACAACTGTGTATTGTTTTCTTTGGGTGAGGTAGCATTTGAACGTGTTGTACGCCTTGCCCCTCACCCCTGCGGATGTCAGTTTGTCAAGTAGTGTGTCCAGATGTACGGTATCAAAAGCTTTTTTGAAGTCCAGTATTAGTCCTGTTATGCATTCGCCCGCATCCAGTGCTGACTGAATGTAGTTACATATGTTGGTGATAGCTGTTGCTGTTCCCTTCTGTTCTTGGAATCCATATTGCTCTTCAGCTATGTAGTTGAATGCTTTGAGGTGCTGGTACAGTCTTTTGTGTAGTATTCTTTCAGTTAACTTTGCAAATACTGTCAGATTTGCGATCGGTCGGTAGTTTGATGGTTGGTTTTTTTCACCGTCTTTGTACACAGGTGTGATTCTTGCAGTTTTCAGCTCTTCTGGGAAAGTTCCCTCTTTCATATTTTTGTTAATATTTTTTGGTATCGTGGGCAATATAAGTTCAGATATGGATTTGACTGTTGCTATCTTTATTCCGTCGTATCCTGGAGCTGTGTTATTTTTCATCTGGTTAATTATTTGTCTGATTTCTTCTTCTGTCGTAGGTCTCAGGAAAAGCTCCCCGTCCACTTCGGGTGGTCTGAACCGTGCTGGTTCGGAGATTACAATTTCGCTAGCCAGTTTTACTCCGATTCTTGTATAGTAATGATTTATAATTTCGGCTATTTCAGCTGCGTCCGTTGTCTCGGATCCGTCATCCTAGGATAGGTTTTTATTGTAGGGTGATTTTTAATACAAATGCCAATGAACAAATTAACAGTTAAATAAAGACAAAGGAGGTTACCCGCCGCTTACCCAAAGCTGTTATAGGACGCAGCGGCGCCCCTTCGTCAGATTCGCTCAAACAATCCCTACAAACACCATTGTGCACTGCCATTCTTTCAATTAGTAGTTAATAGGTTTATTGAATAAACCAATTTAAAAAATACAATAGATTATTACAAGCAATTTTTTTACATTGAAGTAATGAGATTTTTTAACACATTGAAGATTTTATATGTTTCAAATTAAAAATGACGTAGTCAAATAAATCAAATTGGGAAATTATCATAAATTTATTAAATTTATTTTTTCTTAAACTTCTACAATATTTCCACATAATTAATATTACCACATAAGTATTCATTAATGATAATGATCGAGTTATTTAAGAAGAACTTTAATACGCATATTTAAATTCAGATTTTTCAATTATGTTTATATAGAATCATGTTTACCACCCCTGATCTGTATGTATATAATGGACTCAGTTTTTAATAGTGACACCAGTCTGTTGATGCCAGCGAGCCTGGCGAAACCGGTCTCAATCGAAATAAAGACAAAAGTGGAAGTAGTTAAAGAACATCGTTTTATTTAATTATTATTTAAAATTAACTTCCAACAAGAGATATCAGTAAAATCATTTATTAAATCATTATTAAATCATTTATTATTAGAGATATCAGTAAAATCATCTTTAAAAATTCATTAGTAATTGTAAAAAAATACATTTTTTACGAAAACGATTTTCGTGGCCGAGTGGTAAGTGCATTGACTTCCACCCCGAAGGTACCGGTTTCGATTCCCGGCGAAGGCAGTGTGATTGCCACACTGTCTTTGGTCTGATGTAGAATTCACGTGACAATAAAACGGCGATAGATTAGCTACCTATCACATATCACGAGAATCACTGTGATAGTTATAATACCCTTTAAATCGATTTGGCTCATGTTGTCAAGATGTAAAGAGCGATTCAATATAATAATAATTATATTAATAATAATAATAATAACACTTTATTTTAATCTATTATACCTTTAGTATATTTATAATTATATAACGTCAAATAGTAGTCTTTAAATATATAAGCATTGTAAATTAGTCATAAAGTTTGTTAAATGATTCCAAGAAATGTTTACAGTATTTTGCAACTTTCACCTCCTAACTATTTCAATTGCCTTAATTACTTTATTCTGTTACACTAACTCGGGTATATGAACCATCGCACACTTGATTCTCGCCTCATTTGATAATGCCTTAGGTGGGCGAAACATGTCATTCCATCTCAAATATAATAAAACTCCTTGAAGACAGACGTTTTCATTCATATTAAATGCGCATCTTAAAAAAATATATTTCTGATGTAATAATATTAAAATGGCAAAGTGTTTCTAATCACACTGTAGATTGATAATGAGTCTTCCATCGGAGTTTAACACTCGGCTGGACACACACGCCACCGTGCAGGTCGTGTTTGAGTAGGCACTGCTTCTCTATTCCAGCTCTACATACTTTCTCTACACAATAATTACTTCGTTTCCTCATCGAACTCGCAAATAACCCAAAGAATTAACATCTAATCGATAATCTATTAAAAATACTTTGAAAAGAAAATAACCAATTTAAATATATAGACTACCTTCGTGGCAGAGTGGTAAGAGCTCTGACTGCCATACCGAAGGTCCCGGGTTCGATTCCCGACGACGACAGTGTGATTATCAAACTATATTTGGTCTGGTGTGGAATTAACGTGACAATAAAATGGCGATAGATCAGCTGCCTATCACATGTCACGAGAATCGATTTGGCTCGCGCTGTAATGATGTAAAAAGTTATTCAACAAACCAATTACCTATTCAAAAAAATAATTAAACCTTTAGACGCCCAATGGTCCCATACGGGACCGGTGATTATGATGCATTTCGCTATGGATTACACTGATTTATGACAATAGTATTCAAAATATGAATATGGGCTTACGTAAATAATGTCTTTAAGATCTTCTTCTTCTTCTTCTTCCCACCACTGCTGGATATAGGCCTCTTCCAATTTCCTCCAGCCGTCTCTATCCTGCCCCCTTTGTATCCAAGATTTTCCAACCCTTTCGACATCGGTCCATCGGTCCATCTCATCGGTGGCCTACCGACACTTCGCCTATTTGCCCATGGTCTCCAACTGAGTATCCTGGTCTTTAAGATACCGTTTCATCATTTTATTTTCGGTTCCGATAAATATTATGTCATGATGCGTAATATTATTGTTTATACCTGCCTAACAAGGTCGACTCTTGGGATATGCGTTGGGTTTTATTACGGTCCGCCTAATAAAAATAATAATAGAATCTTAAGGTCAATACTTAAATACCAAATATGTAAACTAGGTCTATGCATAGACAAATGTTTTAAAATTTGGCATACGAAAAAAAATGTATTTATATATTTTTTATTTCTTGTTTTTATTTATTAACTTTAGTGTGTTATTAGTAATTACATAAAATGTGAAAAATAAATAAAGCATTTGTAAATTATAAACAATTTTTTTTTATAATTCTTTTTATTTTACCTAAGTAGGATGACTTAATTTATAAATATAATTATTTTCATAACGGCTACGCGTAGGTCGCAAGTTGCGCGAAAATTTCACAAAAAATGCTTGGACAGTGGGCTACCATTATTGCACGCGGCGCACGGGCGTTTAAAAGTTAATGTAAATGACAAAGTATTATGACTCAGCAGGAATACCAAGCTTTTATATCTAAGACTATCATATGACCGGTAGTCACCTACAGCTGTGAGACATGGTCTCTAACGCAGAGAGAGGAAGGCAGGCTGGCAGTTTTTGAGAGGAAAATACTGAGAAAAATGTTGAACCCACGCTGGAGGATGGGACTTACAAAATTAAAATAAAACTTGAACTTGAAGTATGTAATGATTACCAAGGAAACAGTAGTGGGATTCTGAAAGTCTCAACGCCTACGGTGGGCTGGCCATGTGTAAAGAATGCCAGAGGTTAGAACACCTTAAATTATATCCAGATGGGTGCCCCGCGAAAAGAGACCAAGTAGCAGACCGAGGAAAATATGGGCGGATTGCGTGGAAGAAGATTGGGGGGAAATGGAAGGAGCTGGAGAATGGAGAGAGATGGCCAGAGACAGAAGTCAGTGAAGGACCGTCATGGAGGAGGCCAAGTCCCTCACCGGGATGTAGTGCCGAGAAATGATAAAGTATTATGAACAAATTTATTAAAATCACACTGCCATCGGCGAGGATAGAGCCTTTGGTGTAGCAATCGTAGCACTAGGCGACTCAGCCACGAAGGTTGTCAATATATTTTAAGGGTATTCCATTAGGGACGTCAGAGGTACCTTATATTACATTGAGAGGATATTTTTCCTTGATCGTACGGACACTAACTCCAGTAGTTAAAAAAATTACATTCATTAACAAGATTTTTTCTGTTGATTTTTAAGGTTAAATTGTATTTACTCTTCTTGTTAGTATTAACACGTTTAGCTCATAAACGGTTATGTTCTGTAAGCAAATAGAAAAAAAACGCAATGTGTTTACTTTAAGGTACAAAACCACTTAATACTTAACTTACTTATTTCCTATAGCCATATAAATCTTGAAGAGTTTTAGCCTCGTTGATAATTATCTTCCAAGCCCCTCGATCCTGCGCCTTTTGCTCTCAGCAATCCGATTCGCCCAACCTAGCCAGATCAGCCAGAACATCATCCATTAGGTACTATGGGTAATGGGTCATCGTATGGATCTCTTGGTTGCTCCTATGACTCCAAGTTCCCGCTGCAACAACAGGTGCAACATCATTCTTAGTAGAGAGCTGGTCTATAATGCTTTAATATGGCCTCACTTTAATTATTGTTCTTCTGTATTATTAAATATTGTCAAAGTCTAAGATATTGATAAATTACAGGTTTTACAAAATAAAGGAATGAAGGCTGTACTTGGCTAGATATAGTATGATTTCAACAATGTTAAGTTAATTAAATTCAAGAAAGCTAGCCTGCATATCTAACTAAAAATGTAGCATATAGTTATGAAATACATGACTACTTGACGAGAGGTCGTGATAGATTCCGACTCCGGAGACCCAGACTTAAAAGTACATAGAAAGTTTTTTTTATAGAGGATTTAAATTATATAACGAATGGTCAAATGAAGTAAGAGATGCCGGTTCTCTCGCGATCTTACATCGAAAATGCTTTCAATATGTTCTAAGTACCGCTATTTAATGTTTATGCTGTTTTCTCATATGAGTTTTTTAACTAACTAACTAACTAACCATCACGCCGTCTCCCCGAAAGGGTAGGCAGAAAGAATGGACTGCCACACTTTAATCGATGCGGCACTCCATCCTTCTCTTTTCGCCATCGTGAGAGACGCGGTGTGATGGGTTGCGAACCTCATCGCCACCAAAAGGCATCTCCCGCGCACACTTCGATCGTTCAACGTCTACATAATAAATCTAAAACAAATTATCTGAAAGACAATGATATAAAACAAAATAACAAAGAAAAATAATTTAACACATAATGTTCTTTTAGATGGAGCACTTGTCGTCAGCTGGACGATCAGGACATTTGTGTTTATTTAATTTTTATTCCACGTTATCCACTGTTTTTTTTTAATTTACTGTAATTAGGCACTTAAAACAATCCAACACCAGCAAGAACTTACAAATATTATTGAAGAATTTATTCAAATTGTCATTGGAACAAATGAAAAATTTATTTTACACTTGTCAAAATTCTCTTTATAAACGAAAAATACTTATATAATTTTAACACCAAAACAGTAAAAACGTATTTTTTGTCACAAATAACTATCATAAAAAGCGGCAATAATCAAATTGACCAAAACAATTCACTTATACACGAAATATCTCCAAATTGACGGGAGCACCATATGAACCAAACCAAATTTTCAAAATGAGTTTTTTATATTATTAATTAATTGTTTATATAATTAATTGATTATTGTATAAGTTGTAAAATGTTTCTGTATTTTTTTATAACTTTATTAAATCAATAATAAATTCTTAAGATCCTATTGTCTTACCATCAGATTATTTATTGTTCTTTATTAGCCATTGTTCATGACAGCTGACATTGACAGATTGGGCCAGTCTGTCGATGCCAGCTAGGCTGGTGACACCAGTCGGTGTCGTAATAAAGACATTAAGTGGAAGTAGTTAATAAAAAAAACATCGTTTTATTTAATTTTTATTTGAAATGAACTTCCATTAAGAAATTTCAGTAAAAACATTAGATTGTTTCTTCTATATGTAATACTTTATGTTGTAGATGTTTCATTTGTCTTTTTATTTTTTAATATACTTTGTATATACAACACTATTAAAATAACACATCAGACATGTTTCGGACAACCAGTCCTTCTTCAGTGATACATATTATAAAGATACATATTTAAAATTGTTTACAAATACGATCTATTTTGACAGATTGTTATTTATTATTTCTTGAATAATGTTTGAAAAATGTTCAAAATTAAACAAGGAATACGAATGAATGAAAACGTCTCTTTTTTTAAAGTTTTATTAAATAATATTATATGGGAATTGAATATTTCGTCTTGCTAAGGCATTTTCAAATGTTTAATTATGAACAAAATTATGGAAGGATCGCTGCGTTGGTTCGGACATATGTAACGCATGGATGGAAAAAGGATGGTTAAAAAGTATACGTTAATGATGTAAATGGAGTTCGAAATCAAGGCAGACCGAGGAAAACATGGCATGACCGAATTAATCAAATTTTAATGATTGGTCATGTAAGAAGTCGGAAGAAACGACGTGCGTGTGTGACTCGTTGTATGAATGTGGAGGAAGCTAGAGAGGTGTGTCAGAATAGAGTAGTGTGGCGGTCCATTCTCTCTGCTTACCCCTGCGGGGAAACGGCGTGATGGTTGGTTTGTATTTGTTTGATAATGACAATCTCAATAAATACATATGAACCGCCTTAGACAGACGAAATATCTCCTTGACATAAAATATAATACAATAAAACTTCTAGAAAAATACGTTTTAATTCGTATTAATTTTTTTATATGGAGTTTTACATCATTGTTCAAGAGACAATATATATAGGGTGTATTTTTAGAGGTTTGGTTTTTAAACTGGCAACATTGTTTTTACAGGATGTCAATTTGACAGTTGATAGTTGTAGTTAAATTACGAAACGTCAAATACTCGGCCGCACACTTCGCCTGCCCCTTGTTAAATTTTCATATTAATGAAGACTTGTACTCAAGTGTTGTTGGCACACGCGCGTATCCCTAACATCACTTTTTCTCAAGCGCGTACGTGATACGGGATATTGCAGAATGGTACAGTCAAGTTGAACGTATCACGTTCGTTAAAATGCTTTGGGGATTAAAGGTTAATGTGTGAATTTTCCGTTGCTGTACACATCATATGTTTGTATACAATGGTTATCAAATAACCCAATTAATGTCAACTTTTTTTTTCTATTGATTCTAATGACATGTGATAGGTCACGGGATAGTGTCACGTGAATTCAACGAGACCAAAGGCAGCTTGAGATTTTATTTTTCACACTGTCATCGCAGGGAATCGAACCCGGAACATTCGGTTTACCATTCATAGATATTGCCACTCTGGCACGAAGCCCGTTAACGTTTGAAACTTATCTAGTATTTTGTAATTAAAACCCAGTTTTAGGTTAAATGTATATCATCGATATTTGAAATTTTGTAATATGAATATTTTTCAACTGATTTCACACAAAGATTTCATTGCAAACTGGTTATGTGTTATATTTAACCCTTAACGTACCGTGTTCAAAACAAAACGCTCGCTCCCATGTGGTAAATTCAGTTTACCGCTAACTTTATCTAAATATCAAGCATATGACTCGATGAATCAAAATTTAATTTATGTCATCTTGTAGGGAATTTCATTAGAAATAGATCGATATCTATAACATACATGGATTATTTGAAAAACATATCATTATTAATTTTTTTCTGGAACCATGCGATTTCTGATATGGAATGCGTCACAGCATACGAGCAACTGGACACCAAGTATAAACTTGTCTCCGCGCCGCGGCCGGCGGGGCGAGACTTTACGAGATTTTACGTATGATAAAGGCACCTAGGCAAAATGTATAGTACGTTCAAGACAACGAGTATGTATTAATATTTGTCCCTTTTGGTAAAGTGTTAATATTTTCACAGTTCTGATATTATTAAGTTACGTGCTGCGTTTCCATCCACAGTCGGTATTATTACGTACCTATTGAAAAGGCCAAAGATATAATTTATAATACTTTTAAAACAGCGAGTAAGTATTTGTCACTTTTGATAAAGTTGTAAATATTAGCAAAACAAATTCTACCTTAACACGAATGAAGGTGAGGGCAGTCTTAGAAAATATTTTTTTTTGGGATGAAGGAAGTAATTTTTTGCTTTTTTTTTATTACGAAATATTGAGAACACTTCAATGGAGGATTACAATTTTTTTTATAATATTAGGGTCCATAGGTTTTAAGAAAATCAAGTTTAAATTGGCAGTGGAAACTCAATTGACCACATGGCAACGCGACGGTTTAATACATATACTAGGTTAACAAAACAATACGTATGTTTGATATATTTAATTCATACGTGAATAATTTATATTTGTAGATCACGGTCTGCAGTCTTGTGTGATGGAGCATGCTTTGATATGTTTTTGTTGAATATGACGAAACTTGTTTTACAATGTTTTTGGTCAGGAATGATGAGACACGTTTTATAATGTATTTAGTCAGGAATGATGAGACACGTTTAATAATGTTTTTGGTCAGGAATGCAGAGATACGTTTTATAATGTTTTTTTATCAGAAATTATGATACTCGTTTTACAATGTTTTTGATAAGGGATGATGAGAGACGTTTTATAATGTTTTGGTCAGGAATTATGAGACATGTTTTATAATGTTTTGGTCAGGAATTATGAGACACGTTTTAGCATGTTTTTGGCCAGAATGATGAGACACGTTTTAGAATGTTTTTGGCCAGGATGATGAGACACGTTTTATAATGTTTTTGGTCAGGAATAATGAGACACGTTTTGTAATGTTTTTGGCCAGGAATGATGAGACACGTTTTGTAATGTTTTTGGCCAGGAATGATGAGACACGTTTTGTAATGTTTTTGGCCGGGAATGATGAGACACGTTTTATAATGTTTTTAGTCAGGAATAATCATACTCGTTTTATAATGTTTCTGATAAGGGATGATGAGACACGTTTCGAGGAGAGTTTTCAAAAAAGGTTCGATATTCCCTGATGGTGGAAAGGGTGCGGAAGAAATTTCTGCGATACCTCTATCTTTGGGAGTATGGATATACGCGTGGCTCTTTCCGACTGATTTCTTGTTAGGGATGCTGGGCTACCAGTCACTCGAGAGGAGACAAGACATTCACTTGGGTGTTCACTTCTTTCAACTAATAGGCGGTCGTATACACAACTCAGAAATCCGGATTGATGTAGGTCTGTTCGTCCCTGATAATTATCTTCGACAAAGGGGCCATAGATTGTTTTATCTCCCACAATGCAAAACCAACCTGCCAATGTTTATGTCGGTAGGTAGAGCAATATCTTTGCCAAATCGTGTCGCCTCGGAGGTCGACGTATTTAATGATAGTGTAGTTGACCTGAGGGGGGCGCTTTTTTGTCATTGTTATAATTGTGAGTTCTTCATATTATTTCATTGTGTTAATTACTGTTGTATCTAAAACTTTTTGTTATAAAATTATGTATTGGAATGTAGTTCTGTAATGCTTTTGATATAGCACCGTGAGTGTAAAACCGACGTAAGTGCAAATATACAGTTTGGAGATTTGGGAGTTGAAAGATTTCATATTGCTTGGAAAAACGTTTTTTTTTTTTAATAAACCAATGAAACCACGGTGCGATATGTTTACATAAATAAAGGAAAAAAATATTGTTTTTAATAAGGCATTATGAGACTCGTTTTACAGTGTTTTTGATTAGGGATGATGAGACACGTTTTTTAATGTTTTTAGTGAGGAATTATGAGACGCGTTTTACAATGTTTTTAATAATTCATAAAAGCACTCACTTTGTGGTTAGACATTTGAAACTTAAAAATATAAAATATCAAAACTGTTTGTATTTTATCACAGTGTGGTTATTATAATTGATGCCAACTAGTTTCGCTTGTACACAAGCTTCATCAGGGCAATAACTGATAATGATGAATAGTAATTGTATTTCCTTGATGAAGCTTGCGTTCATGCGAAACTAGTTGGCATCAATTACAATAACCATATATACCATGTAGTGTTTTATTATTTTATATGTATATATACCAAACCGCAGGGCTAAAAATAATAATTGGACTAAGCTGGGCAGCTTTCGGAAACTTGAGTTACATCCTAAAAACCGGAAAATACCGATCAACCTGAAACGAAAAGTCAATGAAGCCTGCGTTCTGGCAGTTGGTACTTATGGTCTTGAAACTGTTACATTGTCCAAACAAAGTGCCGAGAAACTACGAGTGACCCAAAAAGTCATGGACAGAGCCATGTTAGGAATAATCCTTAGAGACAGAGTCAGAAACGATACGGTGAGAGAAAAAACAAAGGTCACTGACATCATCCACCGGGTGGCGACTCTAAAATGACAATGGACAGGTCACGTAGCCAGAAGCTCAGATGAAAAGTGGACAAGACGGTGGACGGCGAAGAGAAGTGCAGGGCGACCGCAACTACGGTGGAAGGATGATCTGAACAGACACGTCGGAATAACCTGGATGCAGTCTGCACAAGACAGAGTGACATGGAAGCGAATGGAGAGGCCTTGGCCCAGGAGTGGACGGGAATAGGCTGAGGAAGAAGAAGAAGAAGATATATAAGTTTGCAATGTTTTTGGTCAGGAGCGATGATACTCGTTTTATAATATTTTTTCCTGACGTCAAGGAGACCTGATGTGGCACATTATTTATAAAATATATGTAAATTAACACTTATTTCATTGAG